>JAOYSI010016808.1:0-37222 GCA_025775065.1 Hiodon alosoides
TTCTGGAAGAATGGGCAAAAATTCCAACAGACACACTCCAAAATCTTGTAGAAAGCCTTCCCAGAAGAGTGGAAGCTCTTATAGCTGCAAAGGGGGGACCAACTCGATATTAATGCCTATGGATTTAGAATAATAAAAGCTCCTGTAGATGTCCCAATACTTTTGTCCATATAGTGTATCTTCTTGTACTCGTTGAAGTTATGTGGTTATTTTAATGCACGTACACATTTTCAGTCAAGTAGAAGAGTTCAATGGTCTGGTATTAAAAAGCTGAGTCTTCTCCAGAGACAATGCAATGAACCTCTAGTTGGGGTGAGTGGGGGCAGTGCTAATTGGTAGACTGTCTCAGAGGGAGAGCCAAAAATGTGCTGAGCAAAGGAAAAGCTACACAAGGCTAGCTAGCCTAATTTAGACAAAGACATATACTTGCTTTGCTTTTTTTGTACAATATTATTGCTGTAATTCTACTTGTAATTATCTGTTGGAAACTGTGGTTTTTTGGTTGGTGTTATATTGCCAAAATATAGCACAGCTCCTTAAAACATTAACTTCTTTCCTCAAATAGTAAGTACTTTTGATTTACCGATTAATGTCAGTGATTTTGTAGCTCCGCGTGTTAAATCCTGGAATAATTAGATATAATTAAATATGTCCTTATGCACATATATTGTGCAGACTCACTGGGGGGCATTGGGCCAGCTTGTCCGCAGCCACCATCTGCACGTTTAGGTGTTTAGCCTGGGACTTCCCCCGGGACTTGATGAGCCTCTGGAGAACCTGGGGAAGACAAGGAGCAAGGGACCTAATGAATAGCAAGTTTATATAAAGTGTAGTAAAGGAATAAAGCTGTAAATATTTAGTAAACAAATTTTTGTTTTGTTTTTTAAAAGAAAGATGAATATTCAAGACCAAAAAAAGTCTGGAACTGAAAACTACTAACTAAGCTGTGATTGGCCACTCTCAGCAATACAAACAGCACATGAAACCCAAACGTACAATCTGAAGACAGTAGTGAAGGGGGTGTTACCTTGGGGGACGCAATCTTAATGTAGACAATGATGGGGGCCAGTGAAGTCTTGGACAGCTGGGAGGGGTGGTTGATAGTGTCAGCATCCAGAGCCACCAGCTGCAGGGTGCGAGCCAGCTCAAAGATACGTTCAATCTCGCTCTGGACCTCAGCTGTATTGGTTAGTTGAGACAGGTTGGGCATGCTGTCAGCACAGAGGAGGGAGTTTACTCAGAATCCTTATACGGAAAGAGCTCTTGAGTGGGACAAAACACAGAACTACTGCCAAAACATGGATGTGCCGCACAGTAAGGGACAGGGTCACATACAGCATGCTTGCTTCCCTCTTTCTACCAGAATATTCAATGGAACATAAATGGGTGTCTTTGCTGGTCTGTGAAAACCAGGTAATTTAATGCAGATAGGTCTTTCCACTGTGGGATGACCAATCCTATGAATGTGTTAGACACCAGTATATTATGCAAACAGCGCAGTACTTAGTTATCAGCAGCAAACTGATTTATGGAACAGCATCAAGTTTTGAGTTTATGAATTTTAAGAATCAAAGTTATTGTAAAAATATTCCTCAGCATTCTTATTCTGTTCCCTCTATTAAATGGCTGATCAAGATATTAGTTCTTCATTTGACTAGATTTCCAAATAGATGACAGAGAGACACAATAAACAGCAGAGAAACAGCAACAGCAGCAAAAAGAGTGGGGGGTAAGATAACAGTCCCTGGTTGTACAGAATAGCTCCCTCGAGGCCAAGATCTCAGTGTGGAAACTGAAGCTGTATGGGATCATTTAGAGAAATAAAATGTAAAGTAAGAGTCCCAGAGACTAATCTTTAGAAGGTCCACGAAAATATATAGAAAGCCATTTCACAAGAGCGTCTTACAGAATCATTTGAAAGTCTCCATAAAAGGACCATTCAATGATTTTGAGGGGAACAACTGAAACACTCAGACATACTTGTATTAGCTTATAACATGGCCAAAGGTATGAGGACATCCCTTCAGATGAGTGGATCTGGCTATTTCAGCCACACCTGTTGCTGACAGGAGTATAAAATCTAGCACACACCCATGCAATCTCAACATTAACCCTATAAAGGCCTGTACAGAAGAGCTCACCTTTACTTTGTAATTATTAAACTTATTTATTGTAACTGTACAATACATATTTATTATTTAATTATGTAGTTATGTTTGATTTATATTATTCTGGACTTGATCTTCTTAAAGCTTGATTGATTACATAATAAAACTAACCAGTAGACATCCTCTTTCTTGGTGCCCATATGATTACTGATGACTAGTTCACCTAGAGTGAAACCATACGCATGCAATGTATGAAATGTGTTTCAATACTTTCAGTAAGACAGTAGTAAATAAACACCTTTTAATTTTTTTCGGTTCTTACGGTGTATATCAATTAGTATATAAACGGCTTGATGTTTTGCTTGACAGAAATCGAGCTACTAGACACTGAGTGGTTTTCGAAACCAAACCTTCAGCTCATATTGGGTACATCAGAGTAATGTTGAAAGTAACAAGGGAAGAAATAGGTTTGTTCCCACTGAAATAACCCTTGAGATACAGGCATGTAGAAAAAGAAAAAAAAAGAACACTCATTTACTGATCTTAAATAAACTATAGTGCTCCTGGAAACAGTCTAAGCTTGTTCTATCCAACATTGTATCGCTAGTTTTCGAAGAACAATTTTAGATAATTAGAGAAAAAGTATTGCTTTTTAATAAAGCTAATTACCTGCTTAAATTAAAATAATACAAAAAACTTAATCCAGAATGTCTGGCTAAGTTGAATGAGTATATTTTTGCAATAGTTTCATAAACAGACATTTTATAAAAATGTGTTGAATGTACCACCAGTTAGCTCCCGATTTCTCTAAGCTTAAACCTGTAGTATAAGGTTAATGTATTTAATGGGTAATATTAAGAATATTAATTAGACCAAACCTTCAATATATGCATATTGTGGAGGCAGATACCAGTGACACATAAAACACAGAACACAAAAGATCCTGACCTGGCATCAACACACAGATTTTAGTCCCAGTACACATGCATGGAAACAGGGAACTACAGAAACCATATTGGGGAAAAGAACATACGGTCATACTGTCCCCATACTGTTCTACAGTGTCCTAAATTCAGCTGTACCTGCTTTCCATGCACATTTTAGACATCGCTGTAGCACGACCCAGCTCAGCCAAATGTGTCATTACAGCCCACACAGAGTTGGTTATTCTCAGATCAGCAATCCGCAGAAAAAGGGTAAATAATTGTGTTATGCATTACAAATTTATGCATAAAGGAACTTAAAGTAACACAAACTCTCTAGTCTTATTGCCAATTTTATAAATATATCAGTGTAGTTTGTATCATTATATTACAATATTTTAGGTAGAGTTATTATAGGTTTGATCAGGCAAATTATATAAATGGGTATTACACTTTTTTATCCACTGGTTTTACAACGTCTTTTTAAGGTTGTATGTGTAGGAGAATGGTGGGTGAAAGGAAACCAAATCCATCTGCAAATACACACCTTAATTGGGTTATTAGGCAGTTATCATTGACACCTGACTCATATCATCAATAAGGGCCAGGTGTAAGGTTTAAAAGGATTGTAGACAGTCTTCTGCAGGCTGTGAGTGGAGAACTTAAATTAGGGTGATGCTGTCATGTCATTTCATGTCATGTCATATACTGGTTATGTGATAACCCTGCTTATAACACTTGGTGTTACGAAAAGAAAGGGTCTCCATGATTAAGAAAAAAGTGTGGAAATGGGACTTATAATGGTATGTCTCTTTAGTTGTTACATTGACAGAGGTACTGTACCTCACTTGTGGGAGGGGAAAAAAAGACAATCAATGAAAATAAATTTATAAGAAAAAAAAGGAAAATAAGGACCAATGTTGTGTCTGTGTCCATAGATACATATACAAGTCATTCATCTTGAATGAGTTAGCATGCATCTTTTTCACAGACTACTGTTGGTCTCAAGCTTACCTAGACTGGAGCGGGTGCTGGAGCGCTCTATGATTGTGTGCTTGCTGGGGTTGTTCAGGACAGAGCGCTTTGCCAGGGAGATGTCTGCCGTTACTCTAGTGATGGATATCCTGTAACAGTAAACAGGGAATTCAAATCTGTTATTTTGTAATATTTAGTAATAATGTACCTAAACTGGTATCTAAAATGTGTTGATTTCACTCCAGAAAAATTACATTTTTTCACCACCTGTATTGCAAAGTTTGTCAATGCGAAGTTGGTTTAACAATGCTGACAAACTTGACAACTGATAAAGGCAAAAGGAATGGATGAATGTAGAAACTGCAGATCTGTGAAAGTTGCTTTGGATAAAGGCGTATTTAAGTAATTAAATTGTAAAAGACCTTTGTCATGTGAAATAAATATGGCCACTGCAGAATTGTCAGGATTTTGCATGGACTTAATGAATACAGAGATTACAAAATATAATCAACAGATAAGATTTGAGCAGAAGACTTGGTTCTGGAGTTATTATGGTGCCATATAATGGTTGAATTTAATATGGTAAATTTTTAAGTTTCATGCCACTTTCTATAAGTGTGCCATCTAAAACTAATACAAAAATAATGCAATCAAGTTTTATTTATTCATTTTTAAAAATGTGGAATCTGAAATTTTTTTTTCAATTTTTGGAATCTCAAATTGTACATTTAACAATTGCTCAAACCCCATCCAACTGCCCATGAAGCCCAGTCTGCACTTCGGTGAGAACCTTTACTAGAAGAGCACCTCATGTAACTCCTGCCACTAACTTTAATAGCATCTCTGGGGTTCAAGACTCACCTGCCTTCAAATTTGTGTTTGAGAAAATCAAAGAGAGCCTTCTGCATCATGTCAGTCACCTAAATGAGATAATATAAAATAACTCCATTAGAGACACATTTGTATCTTTATTTTAAGAAATTCTGTTTCATTATTTTGTTATTTCCAAATCAGTGTATCACTACTGTATCAGAGAGCAGTTGTTTCTTTGCTCAAGGGCATTTTCCTTTTTTAGCCCTTGTTATGTCTGAGCCAACAGCTTGACAGAGTTGAGGTGTGGAGAATACATTTTAGATGTGTGTGCAAACTCAAAGGCCAAAAACTAAGAAGGACATCTCTTTAAATGACAATTTCATTTACATCTTGTGACAAATTAACATGGCAATTGTTTAGTTTTTTAAATAGTGAAACACTGACAAATGGTATACCACATGTAGTACTGTGAAAAGGTATTTTGCCTGGTCTGATATTTTTGCATATTTTTAAATATAGAATGTAAATCAGATCTTCAAGCAACACCTATTAGATAAAATTGATCCTGAATTAACAAGCAACCATTTAATGTTCATTTAATTTATTAAAGTGATGCAACTGTCCCGGAGCCAAATAAGTAATTGCCCTTATTAGACTCAGTAGCTGAGTTACACTACCTTTAGTAGCCTTATACGCTTCTTCCAGTTATTGACTCTCTCACAATGCCGTAAACTAATTTTGACCCAGTCCTCCATGTGACATTTGTGGATTATTGAGCGTGAACGTTTTTTTCCAACCATCATATCAAAGGGATTAAGATCTAAACTTTAACTAGGCCAGTTCAAAACTTTCAAAACTTTTTTTGTATTGTTCTTCTACCATTTTAATGTAGACATGCATGTTTTATTCGGATCATTGTGTTGCTGCATGAGCCAGCTTCAGCTGGCGGACGAGTTGCTTGACATTCTCCCGTTGAATTCCTGTTTTCTTAAGGTGAAAGTGTCCTGCAGATCTCTGGATGTTGTTCTAACATTCTTTGTGACTTCTTGGACAATTTTACACCTTGCTCTTTGAGGAATTTTGGTAGGATGGCCACTCTTGGGAAGATTTGCTATGGTCCCAAACTTTCTCCATTTGTACAATATAGTTCTGACTATGGATTGGTGGAGCCTTAGGTGCCTGTGCTTTTTTGCTTTTTCTGGGGGTCTTCAGAAATGTCTGTGCAGCCAACTTCACTCTAATGGTAAGGGTCATAGTTATGCAGATTTACATATATTGGGCAGGGCCCACATTAGCCCTAATTGTTAACCAAAGTAGGGGGAATGACTTTATTAACACCTAAAGATTGCACGTTTGATTACCTTGCACACCAATCAAATGAAGAAAGCACCAAACTTTGCTTTTTGGTAATTTTTTCTCTCAGACCCTTAATATACTACTAGAACCCACAAACGATCACAGTTACAATATTTTATCCAATGAGAGGTTTGAATGTCTTTAAATGTGTTTTTAATAAGGCACGGTAAATGTATGCTTGGGCCTTCTCTGAATGTTAAAACATATAGTGGTATCTGGTTAAATGAACAAGACTAGAAATGAACTAGTAAACTAGAAAAATTCAAATGTGTTAAAACCCAGAAAGATATCGCTAAAGCCCTAAGTCTGAAAATGATGTATGATCTAAAAAAGAAAGATGACATTAAAAAAATAATAGGAATTGGTCGTTGGACACTAATCCCAAGTTTAAGCCTGATTTGAACACTGTTAAGTTCGGTACCTCATAACCTTTGAGTGAAGGCCCCACCAGAATGATGGGTCTCATGGATGGCACCACGTCGTAGGGCGGGACAGGTTCCATCTGGACTCATAGCAGTTGAGAAATCGGGTAAGAGGAAGTCAACGAGATGCAAATACAATGTTGATCATTCCTACTATAGAAACATTAAAACATTGAATTGCCCTTTCTTTTTTGGAAATGAGAGGATGGATATGTAGTTCTCACAACCCTTTGCCAATTAGTAATTTCGGTAATTTGTTTATTGTTTAAAAACCTGCAATGGAGATTTATGTTGAAGCATCTTGCAGGCATGCAAGGCTGAAAATTGAATATAAAAGAGTTTTTTCAGTTTTTTGTTTTAAATGACTTTAAAACTGGGATACCCTCAAGGTAGGCTGTGGAGCTTGCAATGACACAACTTCAAACATTCTCCACAGTTCCTAAATAACTAATGTGTAAAAGCAACATTCAAATTAACAGTCGCACATAAATTATAATCAATATTTTAAGGAGCAATTTAAAAATGAGAACTGCTTTTATTCATCTACACCTTTATCTAGTCTCCCAAGTCAGCGAGTGAAAGACAATAAAGTCGTGTTTAATCTACCAGCTTGATTAATTTCCAGTGTATATCCAAAAATCACTAAATAAGAGAATATGTCCTTTAGTTTTACATCAGATTCTCCATGCAGGATATCGTGAATCTTCTCATTCTTGATTAGTTTTTATTTTGGTTTATTCTGTATAATTCCAAAACTTCAGCTCTTTCTGACGGCAAATGAGTCTGAAGCCAGTATGCCAAAACTCCTCCTACATGAAACCCGAAAACATGCCAGCTAAAATGAAATGCTGAGGTGGAAACAAAAAAGTATCAGGAGATATTAGCTCATCCCGCCCATCTTCCTATCACATCCATGCACTTTTTCACAACACTGGTCCAGCACAAAATAAAGTTTTATCATTAACTGATTAACACTGAATACACTGCATGGCCAAAAGTATTTTGACACTTGCTGTTGGAACATCTCATTCCAAAATCATCCACATGATTTGGTTCCCCCTTTGCTGCAACCCTTCAGGGGTGGCTTTCTTCTAGATGTTTGAACATTGCTGCGGGGACCAGCTTCCATTCTGCCAAAAGAGCATTAGGGACATAGGGCAATTACGCCTGGCTTGCAGTCTGCATTCCAATTGGTCCCAAAGGTGTTTGATGTGGTTGAGGCCTTCCTCACATCAACCCACTCGATAAACCATTTCTGTATGGACCTCACTTTATGCACGGGGACATTTTCATGCTGAAACAGGAAAGAGGCTTCCCCAAATTTTTGCCACAATCCTGATATCTGCCAAACCCAGATTTTACCGACAGACTGCCAGATGGTGAAGCATGATTCATCACTCTAGAGAACGCGTTTCCAGTGCTCCAATGAGTTTCCACTGAGCTCAATGGTGGCAAGCTTTACACCACTCCAGCCAATGCTTGGTATTGCGTACGAAATGATAGTCCTTGGCCCTTAAAATCGCCGTAACAGCATAATGACCAAACATACAATGAGTTTTGTTGGCTACTCAGTGCCTCCCACTCAGATAATCAAAGACCTTAGGATAAACATTGACCCAGATCTCTCATTTGATTAACATGTGAAAAATACAACAAAAATTTCCACATCACGCCAGTCTGGTTACTTCAGTGGTTACCGATAGAGCACTGTGCTGACTTTAAGGTGCTACTGCTAACTTTCATCGCACTAAATGCTCCTGCTTTTGTATTTAAAAGACCTCCTAGTCCCCTACAATCCTCAGAAATTACTTCACTCACAAAAAGCTAGCTTTTTGTCGGTTCCAAGAGTAGCAAAAGCTAAATCAGGTGGTAGAGCCTTTTCATATAGAGCCCCTCAACTATGGAAAGTTAACCAAATTTTATCCAGGATTCAAACCCAATCTCAACATTTAAAACCAGCTTAAAAACCTATATGTCCAGTCTATCCTTTAGGCCTCCGATGGAGGTTGGAATTTGGCTATAGAATCTTTAGGTGCAAAGACCTTTCCTCCCAATCACCTCTCCATTAGCAGGCCTCCCCTTGTTGGTCTGGCTGTGCTCCTAAGAGGCGGTGCTCCAACCACCTTCATGGCCATATTACCTTCCCTTGCATCTCACAACTTTTTTTTATGATGCCATGGTTTATTCCTGCAATTACTACATAATTTTTGTACAAAAACTGAACTGAATTTTACTCTACCTCCCCAGGCTAGTCAGCTTCTAACTGCCTTCTGATTTTCTTGAATGAGCCTCAATGTTTGCTCTATTCTGTATGAGTCATTTTCCAGGAGTTCTCTCAACTGCCTCTGGGGTCAGGGAATAAATTTCCCCACATTGGCACTGGGTTCTCCACTCTGGAAAATGCAACCTGTTAAGCGCTTTGTGACTAATTCTGTTTGTAAAAATGTGCTATGACAAATAAAATTTGATTGATTGGTTTGATTGATGATGATCTTAGGCTTGCATGCGGCTGCTCGGCCATGGGAACCCATTTCACGAGGCTCTAGGCGAACAGTTCTTGTGCTGATGTTGCTTCCAAAGGCAGTTAGGAATTTGGTAGTGAGTGGTGGATTTTTTTTGGCTTGTTTTATACACTACTCACTTCAGCACTCATTGGTCCTGTTCTGTGAGCTTGTGTGGCCGATCACTTAGCAATAGCAGCACTTGCTGACTAGCTCGGCAGAAATTTAACAAAGTAGGAATGGGGACATCCCGAAAATGCCAATGTATATCCGTGGAAATTGGCTGTGAGCTCGATTTTATGCACTTGGATGTAATATATACACACACACACACACACACACACACACACACACACAAACACACACACGGATGTGGCTGAAATAAATTAATCCACTAATTTAAAGGGGTCTCTACATACTTTTGGCAATGTAGTGTGGCCCTTGGAAGGTGACCTGCTCAAAGTGGAATGAAAGTGAATTCTCATTTGAAAGCAGCGTTAAATTTTCACAGATAATAAAAGTCCAGAAACTCACCGACTTTTGTTTCTGTTTGGCAGGGCCACCTATAATTTTCACACACGCCACCAAAGCAAGTGGAAACAAAAAAATAAACAAAAACAGAAGAAATAGAGCACAGAGCCAGTGTGTTACTAACAGGTAGGGAGTAGGTTTATGGTGAGCTGGGCTGATGAGAGTAAAGAGGAGGCAAAGGCTGAAATGGATAACAGGAGTAACTTGGGAACCAGGATCACAAAAGTGGCGCTGAACAGAGAATTTTATATCAACGCAGCCCATTAGTTTACATAATTAAAATTGATTACTAACGCTATATGCTGTTATCTTTTATAGAATTTATATAATGCTTTGTAATATTTCTCTCCTCTTTTACTCAGCTTTCCTGCAGAAACCTTTGAAATCATGTTGATATCCATGTGCATGTGATGCCTATGGGACTGTCAGCCTGCAAGCCAGCTCATCCTCTCAAAAGCACAGCACAGAGCTAAACCGTTACCATAGTGATCTTATACAAAGTGGCCAATGGTGGTTAGAGGCGTTAGCAGTGGACAGTGTTTGGAGAGGTTTTTGGTGGGTGGGGTGGTTGATCAGTGGGGCAGAAAACAGGGTTGCAGGTAAACAGCAAAAAGAGAAACAGCAGCTGCTTTACTTGGATACCCAGAATTACCTTCTTTAAGAAGGTGAGGTGTTACACATTAGGTATTGGACGCTGCTCGCACTGGACCTGGGAGAGGGGGTCAGTGTGAGGGTCAGAGTGATTTTCTGCATCCAAATCGAGGGGGTCAAAAACTGCCATTGTGGACAGCTCAGCATGATGAATGGGTGATGGGTGAGGAGTCAAGAGGATTGGCCGGGGGGCGGGGGGAGCGAAGAAATGAGGCAAACAGTCATGCGTGGTCTGATATCTCATAAT
The DNA here is from genome assembly GCA_025775065.1 of Hiodon alosoides. Classification (NCBI taxonomy): domain Eukaryota; kingdom Metazoa; phylum Chordata; class Actinopteri; order Hiodontiformes; family Hiodontidae; genus Hiodon; species Hiodon alosoides. The sequence goes on from JAOYSI010016808.1 coordinate 10,528, forward strand.
GAGTAATGGTCATGGATGCTGGTGTGGATGGAGAGAAAGCCCGAGAGAGGTATACTAGATAGGAGCGTGAGAAGCGTAGGCAGTAAGCACCAAGAAGAGTGGCATGCCGGTGTGGTATGCCGGTTGACATGAGAGGGTGGGGTACAGCAGGAACAAGTGTTCTCCAAGCTGGGACAAGGTAGGGCATTGGTGGCATGCAAGTTATGGGTTTAGGGGAGGTTGCTAAACAGTCAATGCTGGAATCCAAAGCTGCTTTAGTCAGGAACAAAGATAATAATGCTATACAGTCTCTTATACAGTTTCTGGCAGTTTCTTCTGTAAAACAAAAAAGGTCTGAATACTTCCTGTATAAAATATCACTACTACTAAGATCATTATTTTGTATCCCTTTAAAGATAATATGATAATATAAGCATGTATCAATGTAATATTTATAAGTAGATCATTATAGTCTGTCGAATCAAGTAAAACTTATTTCATAATATTGACATGATCCGAATTTAAACCTGTAAACTGTAAAGAGTGTGCATATTTAAAAAAAAAATAAGGAAGAACCATGAGAGTGTAAGTTTGCACAACACACTTCCAAGACTCGTGGGGTACTGGCTGGAAGAAGTGATGTGCTTTGCTCTTTCTAAAAAATATCACAATCATGGAAAAATCATGTTAAACTGTTAGTTCTAGTTCTTTTTTTTAAATAAAAGAATTACATAAAAAATGTGATTACATAAGGTAAAACATTGATAGGCATAGAAATTTTTATTAGTTACACTAGAGAAGGCTTGGAAGCCAAAGTAGCTAATTGAAAATCAGCTTTACCTGCTCTTGTGAATACATTTTTCATATAAAATGATTTTATTCTTTTTTCTTAAGTCAGCAGGAGTGCAAATGCTTCTTGACTGTCAATTAGTTACACCAATCCACTTTCTATAACCGCCTTTCTGCGTTCATTTGGACCTCACCTGTGCCAGGTGGGGTGGGTCTCCGTGTTCCCGGGGCCGTGTCGCCCGTGCTGGAGCTGGAGTTTCCCCCGGACTTACTAAAAGAACAGGGCAATGAGAAATACCACTGAGCGCAGTACTCTCAGGCTGGCAGTACTCGACAGGCAGAACTTGGCTGGAGTGAGGAGCGTGGGAGTGGCGTGGGAGAGCGCCGTGGGAGGCGGAGGTACCTGGAGCTGAGCCGGCTCTGCCTCATGCGCTGTTCCTGCAGCAGTCTGGCGCTCTCCAATTTGACAGGGCTGGGGATGAAGCCCACCTCACTGCCCTCCTTCACCAGCCGCCCGATCCACCAGTCGTTGTTGTACTTCTGTGGGGAGGGAGAGAAAGAAAAAATGGCAAGAAATTTAGCTTCACAGAACTTACAAGCAAAAACAGCTTACCTAATATATGTTATAAACATCAACATTTGAGTCTGTTTTACGTTTGGAAGGTAATTTTATTTTTTTTTATACGTGGGAAGTTAAGTCATTTTTTTTTGCTTCTGTCTCTGTCTTTACAATGTAAACATTGTGCTAGTTGAGTGCTACTTAGGTCATTCCTGTTGGGTCTGTAGCTTGATACTCATTGCTGATAAGTCTGCTGAGGAGAGGGTGTGGTCCTTACTTCTTTGATGTGCAGGAAGTCCTTGGCCTCAAAGGAAATAGCCATGCCCAGCACAGGGACATCATCATTGGGGCCAGAGTTGTAACCCACATTTGTCCGCACTGCAAAAGCCACAGGTTTGGTCTGCAGTTGATTGATAGAAAAAAGTTAGTTTAAACTGTTAAACAATTTACTGTCACAAAAGAAGGGGGTAATTATTATTATAATAATAGTATTCATTAGTATTATGGGGGTAAATTTGGAGATACACAAAAGTATAACCTCTCACCTTAGCTTTCTCAAGCGTGGCAAGAGCTTGCCTGTCAGCCTCCTTTCTCAGCGCCTCATGATCCTCCTCCAGGGACACATCCGAGTCCGATGGTCGGCTGGTGTAGGAGTCCGCAGAGCCCTGGGGCACAGAAAGGGGAACAAGGGGGATATGTCACTGCCTGTATCCCTTGATGTTAAACAATGAGACTGTTTCTGGTTATCGATGTAGAACATAAAAAGGTTTGCCTGCTTTTGAGTATGTTCACGCACTTGCCTATGTGCCAGTCTCCAAGTGTGTGTGTGTGTGTGTGTGTGTGTGTGTGTGGTGTGTGTGGGTGCCGAAAGGCATGTGTGTGCTAAGCCATCAAAGATAACCAATGAAGGCAGATGGCAGGATCAGTCCTTTATTACTGGGAAGTTGGCAATTAACTTGAGAAGGCTAATAACTTATTAATTAATTTATTTTTAAATTCCTCTCATGCAATACAGCAATACCCTTAGACCCTAAGTGAAGACTCCCTTTCAAGAACACAAGGGATTGCCCTGCAGAAGCAAGGTGTCTGAACGGTTGTGTCAGAAAGCCTGATGCTGGTGTGTCCTGTACGCACTTTTCCATAACAAGGCTGGTGCCATACTGGAAGCACTGGGAGATCGAGCCTGGCCAGGACTCTGCACAGTGCTCTCCCTGGTCATGATCAAAAAGGCCCCGATGCCCACAAAGCATGAAAATATTTCCAATACAGTGTGAGAACGTACTCCTACAGAAAATGGAGTCTCCAGACCCAACTAGACCCACTGTTATGCATGGTTGTTGAGGAAGAGTTCACGGCCAGATCACAGCTGCATAATTCCCTCAAGACCATCTCTCCATTTGTCGTGCTTCAGCTTAGTTCATGGCTTACACAGGAACACAGACTTTGTTGTTCTAGTAATGATAAACACACTGAGATCATGCTAACACCAAAGGTGTTACATAATGTAAAGACACTGATAGCTATTTCTTTGTGTAAGCTCCAAGCCAGATTTCGATGTTAACTTACATTACAATGGGACCGATAAAATCTAAAATATCAAACATATTCTCCAAAAATATTATTTATACTTTTATTTCAATATTGTTATTGTTTTAGTTGAATACGTTAAAAAGTAATTTCATCCCAAGATGTCTTACTTAAGGAACAAAGTTTGTAGATGACCCTTTCAAGGTACATTGGCAGGTGCTTGGTATTCAGCCAAATACTTTTTAAGAGTATAATCGTTGGTAAATTTTTAGATATCGCGTAATCATTGATCCAGTGCTTTAACCATTGCTCCACAATTCTAAAACTGCTTACATTCATCATTAACAACATTTTCAACTTAAACAAACCTGCTTTAAAATTGGAGTTTAACTTAGAAAGGAAATTTGTGGCAGATCTCAGAGCAGTCTTTCAGGGTTGAAATGATTCACTGGCTGCAGGGTTTTTAAAGGAAATTTATATAACACCACCTCTGTTTTCACAAAGGCCCTTTTCTAGCTAGGGCTGCAGACAGATATAGTCAGCTTTCAGCACAAAACATAAATGTGAGTCATGAGCTGTTATTTTTTTAAATAAATGTGAGATTTCTCTCAGTCAAAAAAGTCACAAGGATATCACACAACATATGCTCCAAAGTCAAATGATTCACTTACACACACACACACACACACACACACACACACACACACACACACACACACACTTTTGTGCAGAAAAAGGGACACAAACAGGAAGCCCGGTCCTTTATTCAAATCAAATTTTGAGGAGAAAACCAAATGGAGAGAGTCAAATTAAAGATACATTTTTCCCAAAAAATTGCCAGTGAGTGTGGTTTCACCTCACAAGGGGTACTGTATTCCCCATATGTTCAGAGTACAGTGCATCCTTCCCAAATCCAGCCCCTCTGAAGAAGCAAGGAACTCAAATGCAAAGACATTTTAGATTCAATATAAACGGATACCATTAAAATGATGCTCCACATATTAGGGTATTCAATACTGCTATAAATGCCATTTTGCAAACACTAACTACTGAGTAGCTCTGCAACAAACTCCTTACAGACAGATTTCCCCCATCCAATCAAAAGAGCAAAGGAGAGCCACATGCATCATCTCCTGCATTCTTCAGGCTAGGTAAAAGTCATGTAACACGTCCTTGGAAAGCATCTGAACAAATCCAACAATATACTTTAGACTGGTTATGTAGATCTATTCCTCAATATTTAGTTTCTAGCCTATACCGGTTAATATGATCCTTCTAAACCATTCCCTCCGCCAATTTAAATTTCCACTTTTACCAAGCCACAAAGAGAAAGATCTCAATACAGAAAACAATTAGTTCATAGATGAAAACCACTTACCGGCTCTGAGTCATCTAACCCATACAGGTACATCCCAACATGGATAGCCAACGGCACACACCAAAACCACTGTGAATAATAAGAGCAACGATGATCCAGAAAGTTAAGGCAGTTGAAGGGAAAAAAAACCCCACTGCCTTCAAAAAAACGCTGCAACAGGTCTACTTTACAACGGGAAAGAAAACAAAGCGACCTCCTGACTCACTCAGTTTTGCCTGAACACACAATGAAAAAAGGAAGATCAATAGCTTGCAAAAACCATAAATCAATAAATAAAAGGTACAAATGGTAAAACATGCGAGTGGATGCTCCAACTGCGTTCTACCGATTAAATATGAGGATGGCAAGAGCTGAACTGGGAGGTGGGCAACCACGCTGGGAGAGATGTAGCCCCCCCCCCCCCTCTTTTTTTCATGTCAATGGGATCTGCCTCTAATTTAGCTGCTTACTTCACTTCACGGCTTCTGTTCTAAATAGCTCCCTGCCAGCTGATGCAAGCCGTGCGCACCCATTGGCTGAGTTAGACGAGGGACCCAGCCAGTGTCATAGTAACCAGCCACAGTGAAAAGCCTGTAGTACAGACAGACAGAGAGCAGGGTGAGGTATACAGAAGGAATTATAAAAACCCTGAGCATGTATGCATAAAAATATATGTAAAAAGAATAATAATGAATAAACAATAAATAATTATATTAATAATTTAAAAATACTAAGTAATAAATCAAAAGGTCTTAAGCCGATGTTAAAAAAAAAAAAATCAGTATGTTCACATGTTAGAGGAAATGAAACAAAAGGTTTTTTTTACATGGTAAAAATACATTTACCCACACTCCTTCGACTGGACCTTATGATGTGAAGGGCAGCTTGTTTTTTTGTTTTTTATTTTCTCAGGCTGGCCCAAGGTCAGTGATGCTTCTCTCTATAGGGTGATGCTGGACCTACAACCTGCAGTATGAACCAGATATCTTCGTCTACCTCTTATTGATACCTTTATTAACTATTAGAAATTGAGGGCTGTAGAGGCTGCTTAATACTTCCTCTGTTCCTAGGTACTTGCCCAGAAGACATTTCCCCACTTCAAGAGGTAAGTCTAGGGTCCAGCAATTAAGAAAGGACGACACGCACACAATCTTTTCATTATGGAGACTCAAGAAAAAACAAATGAATGCAACTAATGAAATTCATCTAAGGGTTTTTGCCAGCATAGAAAGGGGTATTGTTATGGCTATACACCTCGTAGGCGACCACCCGCATTGTTGTAAATACTTTCATCACGGCAGATTACACTTGCACTGTGTGATTTTAATGAGAGGCACTTTAGAAAGACGTTTCATTATTGGCGCACTCTATGTGGAATAATGTTAGGCATTGTATACTTACTATATTAAATGTTCTGGTAGTCTATTCCAGAAATTCGTACATAACAGAAACTAGTTTGGCCAATGAACCAACATATTACCTTAAAGTCCAAAATTGCTGGTGGCTGGGACCAAATCAAACCTGCTAATTGCATTTGATAACATTGTAATTAACAGTGTTTTCCTTTCTTCGTATCTAATTCCCTCAATTCATAAGAAGAAAAAGCTATTAAATACAGTTATATAAAGTGTGATTAGGAGGTTGCCAAAGTTTTCATTTAGTCCCAGACTAAGAGCGAGGAACCAATCAATTGGATTTGTGTATATGTTGGTGGAACCTCCATAATTTCTAGCATAGCCATCCAGTAACAACCATGCTCTTAACTAATTGCTGTAATTTCCTCCCCTGAAATCACCACCACCCCCTAGATGGAATGACAGTGCGAGAAAACCTTTGTCATGTCTGTTTTTGTTTCATTAGAGGCTGCTTCAAATTCTTGAGTAGAAAGCATGATAGAGAGACCCCAGATGCTAGCCTTTGTGTGACATGGGAAAAACAAAGAAAGAACAGATTAGAAAGATCACCCACACTGAACATATTTCCCGGTCAGGTGCCGTAATGTGGGAAAACAATCTTTCACAGAGAATACCATATGAATGCATTCATTATAATCACAATGTCTTTTATTGTTTTATGATTTTTTATCTTTTATTATTTGTATAGCACTTCTAATTATACATGAAAATATCAAAGCACTTTACATGGCAGTTATGGTAATAAAAGGCAACAGGTAGTACAGAGTAGAAATCATATAAAATATAGTGGAAGAACCAAAAATGGTCTTGAACATATGGTCAGAAACAAGAGCAGTTAGTTTAAAACCTTGGTCTAAATCCCCTTAAAGCAAGCCAGAGCTTCACATAAGTGCATTAGAGATCACTCACTGAAAGAAACAAAGGTGGATGGAAATTGCTTTGGAACTTCAGGTAGCTAGTAAATAAATTATTGTAATAACTTGTTGACGAAAAAAGTGGATACTGTGTGTGATAGTGTGTGATAGAGTGTTCCACGTCCCTTTTAAAATCCATCCTGTGTGCTGATATTGCTAATTTAATCAAAATACGAGGAGGAGGCTGGGTGTCTGAGTGTGTGAGAAATAGAGAGAATGTAGATTATATCGTTGCCTATTTTAACCTATGACAACAAATATTAAATCGTATTCTAGTCTATTCAAAAGCTTTGTAGTATAAAAGATAAAAAATCCCAAATTATATCTTCTATTCTGCAATTAACACAGTCTACAGTGAGAAATCGTAGCTCAGTAAATGAAAATGGCACAGCATCTCCTGATTGCATGTAGTGTAAGCCCTGCATTAGCCTGCCTTTTATGGTAAGACGTTTTAATGTTTAATACCTCAGTTTCACAAGCAAAAATCCGAGATATCATTAATAATAAAAAAAATTTTAATTACAATTTATTTTTGACTAGTCATAATTTCTGTTCTTGATATCAGAATTCAGAAGCCAAATTTTAAAATGCAATTACTGAGTATAAATAAATATTAAGTACAAATTATACTAAGTATAAATATAACTAGTCAGAATTAAATTGTTGATGTCAAACTTGGAATTACAACTGGTCATAATTGAAAAGCTGACATCATAAAATGAATGATGTTTTAACTAATAAGAAATGAATTGCTTAAATCAAGAATTCTACAACTTGAAAGAACTGAATTGTTGATAACAATAATTTACTGATAATATTTTAAATATTTGATAATTATCATTGCTAGTGGAAACATTGGTGTCTATAATTGAAATTGTTACTTATCCGAATACAATTGTTGATATGTAAAGTACAATTAATGATACTTGAATGAGTTTGTCTTGTTACAATTTGACTAGTCAAATGACTAAAATGAAAAATTCTGCAATTAAATTTAAGTTGTCAAAAATACAATTGCTAGCCACCTATCCATTTTCTTTTCCTTTCTAACTTTCCTCACATCCTCCATTTTGTTTGTTAAAACCTTTTTAAAAAAATTATTTCATATGTCCACTGTCTGTTACCCTTTTTTGGGTAAATTAATTTGAAACAAGAATTGATGAAACAATTGATAAATGACTGATTAATTAACGAGACTGATCTTGAGCCCATTGCACTTACATGTCTTATTTTTATTTTTATTTTTTTAAACTTTTGTTTAGTGAAACCACTAGGGGTACGTCGATCCATTATAAATTTCTTGCTTCAGTTTTTTATAGGTATCCTGCTTAGCCAAATCTCACAAAGAAGTAGGTGATTCTGACGGTCAAAACAATCTCAATGTGGATGAAAATAGCCCAATTTGTCATTGAATAATGATGATATAAATAAGCCCAATTAAGCTGTACACCCAACGCTTGGATGGCATGCTCATGTCTGATGCAGGCACAAGTTGTCAGTGGGCGTTTACATGAACACTTTGGCTCAGTAATCCTGCAGTAGCAGCCTACATGAGGCACGTACACTAACATCCAAGCTCACAGGAAGGGGAGTCTAACACAACATTCTGGTTGCTGTTGTTATTAAGTTGTACCAAACCAACAATGTTGCAGTTACACCCCAGTCTATAGAGATTCTATAGATCTAAAAATATTATGGCCCCATAACTAAAACAGACGCTCTCCCTAGCCAATTATCCTCAACCAAACAAAAGTCATAACAGTCTCTTGAGAAGTCATACATTCAGTGACAGCTCATCTAGACCTGCGCATTGTAATACTCTATATGGGAGTGGGTGTGTACATGATCTTCCTGCCACCTGCCAGTGTATATAAAGTGCCTGTTTAAGATGCAAACTTGCTAATACCTTCTATCTGCACCGGCTCCGATTTAGAAACAGATGCAAGAGAGAAAAAAGTGTGATGGCGAGAGAGCCCTGCTGTGGCCAGCCCACAATAAAACCAAAGGCTTGGTCCTTTGACAACTGCTTTCTTTTAACTACAACTACTGTGCGTCCCAATATGACCGAATAAAAACCCTTTTCATTTTCCTGAAGCAAAGGTTAGTTCCATTGTTCGGTTTGTTTTGGAACCTGGCGGATTTAGATTAATCAAATGATAACCGAGTATCCATAAAACAATACCCTAAATGTACATAAAACCAGCCAATAGAGCCTTATCTTCATTCTGCCTGTTTGCTTTCATCTCTAAGATAGAGAGTATACAGTGTATACACACACACATATACATCCATACACACACAGTTGTGCTCAAAAGTTTCATACCCTGGCAGAAATTGTGAAATTTTGGCATTGATTTTGAAAATATGACTGATCATGCAAAAAAACTTCTTTTATTTAAGGATAGTGGTCATATGAAGCCATTTATTATCACATAGTTGTTTGGCTCTTTTTAAAATCATAATGATAACAGAAATCACCCAAATGGCCCTGGTCAAAAGTTTACATACCCTTGAATGTTTGGCCTTGTCACAGACACACAAGGTAACACACACAGGTTAAAATGGCAATTAAAGGTTAATTTCCCACACCTGTGGCTTTTTAAATTGCATTTAGCATCTGTTTATAAATGGTCAAAGAGTTTGTTAGCTCTCACATGGATGCACTGAGCAGACTAGATGCTGAGCCATGGGGAGCAGAAAAGAACTGTCAAAAGATCTACGTAACAAAGTAAAGGAACTTTATAAAGATGGAAAAGGATATAAAAAGATATCCTAAGCCTTGAAAATACCAGTCAGTAATGTTCAATCACTTATTAAGAAGTGGAAAATTCAGGGATCTCTTGATACCAAGCCAAGGTCAGGTAGACCAAGAAAGATTTCAGCCACAACTGCCAGAAGAATCAAGTATCGTTGTATTGTGCTCCTTGAAACAACCACACCGCCTTTTTCCAGAGCAGCCTGTATTTCTCCTGAGGTTAACTGTTTTTCCATTGTATCCCGAAGCATGGTGATGGTTCACTGTTTTGAGGGGGTTGAGCTCTAAAGGCATGGGGAATCTTGTGAAAATTGATAGCAAGATGAATGCAGCATGTTATCAGAAAATCCTGGCAGACAATTTGCATTCTTCTGCACAAAAGCTGCACATGGGACGCTCTTGGACTTTCCAGCACGACAATGACCCTAAGCACAAGGCCATGTTGACCCTCCAGTGGTTACAGCAGAAAAAGGTGAAGGTTCTGGAATGGCCATCAGTCTCTTGACCTTAATATCATCGAGCCACTCTAGGGATATCTCAAACGTGCGGATCATGCAAGACAACCAAAGACTTTACATGACCTGGAGGCATTTTGCCAAGATGAATGGACAGCTATATCACCTGCAAGAATTTGGGGCCTCATAGACAACTATTACAAAAGACTGCACGCTGTCATTGATGCTAAAGGGGAAAATACACAGTATTAAGAACTAAGGGTATGCGGACTTTCATTTTTCTTTGTTGCCATGTTTTGTTTTCTGACTGTGCCATTCTGTTAACCTACAGTTGAATATGAATTCCATAAGAAATAAAAAATTGTTGCCTGCTCACTAATGTTTTCTTTAAAAAAATAGTACATATTACCAATTCTCCAAGGGTATGCAAAACCCAGACCATCACGCTTCCTCCTCCATGTTTGACAGTTGGTGTCACACACCAAGGAACTACCCCTGCCTACTCGACGTTATACAAAAACCCTGCTTGATGAACCAAAGATTTCAAATTTTGATTAATCGGTCCATAAGACCTTCTCCCAGTCTTCAGTAGTCCACAGGCGGTGCTTCATGGCCCAAGCAAGCCTCTTTTTTTTATTTTGCCATCTTAGCAATGGCTTTCTTACGGTCACTCGACCTGTCAAACCTGCAGCTCGAAGTCTTCTCTTCACAGTTGAAACTGAGACTTGCTTACTTCGGCCAGTGTTAAGCTGTTGTCCCGTGAGCCGCCTATCACGCAAGCTGTTGACTCTCAGAAACTTGTCTTCTGATTCTGTTGTGGCTTTGGGTCTGCCAGACCTCTTTCTGTCAGTTTCCAAGTGCCTTTTGATGGTGTAGGAAACTGTTCTCACTGACACCATGGCTTTTTTTGTGCAATTTCTCTAAAGGAAAGACCTACACTTTTATGGGTTTTAATGGTCTGTCTTCCTTTGTTAATTGCCATTTTCTCGCATTTTTGAGAGCGATATACTACTTCCTGCAGTACAACACTGTCCAAATAATGCTTAAGAGGGTATAGTAAGTCTGTTCCAACACTGCTTTTATGCAGACAGAGAGTTTGTAAGTAATCAGCAAAAGTTGGGACACCTGTAGGAATTGTTAGCATCAACTTTCAAGGCTTAATTTACTTCCATAGCTGCAGAACAGCTGTAAGTTGTTAATCCATTACTTGTTCCCTGAAAAAGGTCTAACTCTGAAATGTACATTATTTTTCAGTTTTTGCTAACCTAAAATTACCTTTGTACCATTTCAGGTTATTCACTGTACTTGAACTACTTAAATTTCAATAAAAACTGGAAAATGTGGGTGTTATAAAACTTTTGACTGATAGTGTGTGTGTGTGTGTGTGTGTATATATATATATTTTTTTTTTTAAATGTGCCAAGATGGAAAAAGGGACTGGACCGAGTATCATTGAAACATAAATGTATATCCCCGTCGGAAACACTGTCTTGAAGTAAGCTATATATCCTAATTGGATCCAGGTCTGTATGTGGGTGCAAACTTGAACCTGGTGAAAAATAAGGCCCACTGCACCTGATGCAAGTTAAGATGCTTTGCAGAGCAGAAGTATTCTGCTATAGCCAGTGAAGACCAAGAAAGAGTGCCCTCCTCCATCTAGCCATTTCCACCATTCCTCGAATGCTAATTTGATTGCCTGGAGTTCCCGATGTCGTAATTTCGCTCATCTTTCACTCTCGCTCTCGAGTTTCTTTGAGAAGAAGAAGCAGGGATACAGCTTAGCGGATTGGCCTAGATGGCGCCCTGAGAGGATAGAGATGTTTTCATGGCAGGAAGGTCCGCTATGTCCATGGTAGGCAAAGTCTTCTGTAAGGACTCAAACGCCAGGAGTTCAGAACCCAAGTGCAGCAGTTCAATAGGGAAATCCAAACATAAATACATGGGCAGGCAAAAGGGTCAAATACCTGGAAACGGCTATGCACAGGACTATTAGACAGATTGAACTAGAGACAGGTGTGAACGATAAATATTAAATAAGGGACTAATTATTCAATTAACACTGTGAACATGAGATAAATAGGAAAAAAAAACAAAAATTTGGGAGATAGCGACCTCTAAAGATGGAACGGGGAAGTGTCCAAAGAGGGCAAAACAAAACCGTTTGAAAGTCATACAATATATTTTATTTCATTATTGGTAGTTGTTATAAAGAAGTTTAATTTATTTTGTTACTTTTCCTGTTAATATAATTGCATTTATTATACTTAACAAGTATGCACAGCGCAAGGTCCATAAAGGCATGGTTGGATGAGTTTGGCGTGGAAGAACTGGCCCACACAGAGCCCTGACCTCAACCCTATCGAACACCTTTGGGATGAACTAGAACAGAGACTGCGAGCCAGGCCCTCTAGTCCAACATCAGTGTCTGACCTCACAAATGCTCTTCTGGAAGAATGATCAAAAATTTCAACAGACACATTCCAAAATCTTGTAGAAAGCCTTCCCAGAAGAGTGGAAGCTGTTAAAGCTGCAAAGGGGGGACCAGCTCGATATTAATGCCTATGGATTTAGAAAAACGCCATAAAAGCTCCTGTAGGTGTAATGTGTAGGTGTCCCAATACTTTTGTCCATATAGTGTATGTTAGTTCTTATACCTATCTATGTCAATGCCATTAAGTAATTACCTTATTTATTACTGGTATTTACATGTGAGTTTACCTCATACTATTTTTGTGTCATATTTTATTGTTGGATTGGCCTATCTGTAGATATGGATTATGTTTCCGTTGTATAGCCCCACGCACACAACTCCAAGATTTTGGAAGACCCAGTTTTCAAAACCATGCCTCCTCCACATATGCAAGAGCATTTTGAAAACAAGGAGCTGCTTTCTACCTGTTATTCGGGGAGTACTGGTTACACTTATCACACTTATTGTTAGATGTTGATGCTACCACTTATTTTATTGAAAGGCATGAAAGTCTATTGTGAGTTTTGTTATGGCCACATCTAATTACCTATGTTACTGCCGCTCCTCTAATCTGCGCTTGAAAAATTGTAAAGAGACAAATCAAATATCATCAGATTTTTCCGAAATCTTACTTTTTCAGCAACCTGAATAACTTGAAATAACAACTGAAATTTTTCATTAATGGATGATTTGCAATTGGACAGAACTCTTTTCGCTAGTGTAAGCATGTTGCATGGCAAGTTTCAGTTTACCTTTAAATTGAGAAGCAAGCTTTCCCAGAACATATAATTAATTAAAGCAGAATGAACAACTTCATTATATAATACATTTGAAGAATTGCCATATGTTAAATTATATGTTTTAACATGAACCACAATGAACCATAGTAATGTGATCTGGGATGGTGTCTTAGCTAGTGCCTCAACCTGACCCACAGTCCTAATGACCCTGCAAGACAATGTAAAAACTAGGTCTAACCCAAATAACAGAATTAGCAACTGCTAATATTCACCAGCCATTTCCCTGGTATGTGCCCTAGATAAATACACAAAAGCACATTCTCCTTCCTCCTTTCAGCTTCCCACAGCGTCTGCAATACTGAGGGGGGAACTCAGATTCTTAATCACCATGGAAACCGGGCTAGGGTACCACTTCAGCTATTGCCCGAGGTAGGTTGTCAGGAAACATGTTTTTATGCATACGTATGCGTGTCTAAACATGGGGGTATTTGGCAGTCGAGTAAGTACTGTGTGCACAATCTAGCTCTATTGGGATCCCTTCATACAACTCCATCCTCAGCCTGCCTCTTACACTGTAGGTGGGGATCAAGCAAAGAAAATGTAATAATTAGATGTGCGGAGACCAACATCACCACAGATGGGAGGAGAAAAACCTCATGATTGCTTCTGGGACACCAAGTCCTATTCAATCAGAGCCATTAACGACCCTGTTCAGGGCTCTCCCTAACTCTCTCTTCCCAGCCATGTCAGAGTGAGGTGATGGAACACAAGAAGGAAATGCAGCCGACCACTGAAGCCCCAATAAGATAACTTCCTATGTTCTGTTATTGTTTCGGGGGAGGGGTATGTTCAGGGCAACATAGGGAGCCATGTCCTTCTTCAGCAAAACAAAACTTCGGTGTTTACAAATGAAAAACACCACACATGTAATGTAACCAAATAATGTAATGTAATGTACCAAATGTTATTGTTTCTACATGAAGAATTAATTTTACGCATTAAGTCAGTCAGGATAAAGCCCCTGCTAATAGCAGGCTACAATTTCCCCAGCTTGGGGGCAATAAAACAGTTCCTTGCTTCACACTATTCAATGGTCACTTCATGGGGCAACAAGCACAGAGCTTCATTACAGAGCTGAAACAACAGACAACCCCTGCAAAGGGGAGGGACCTCTTGCATGGAGAATCATAAGCTCACAAACAGGCTGGTATAGTCGTTATCTCTTCAAAAGGGTTCAGGTGTTTAAACCCAGCAATAGAAGAAAAACAAAGAATCAAACATATCAGCTGTAAGTCACCTCATTCAAGGATGACTACAATATATACACTATATGGACAAAGGTACTGGACCACACCTCTTAATCATTGAATTCAGGCGTTTCATTCAGTCCCATTGCAACAGGTGTATAAAATCAAGCACCTAGCCATGCAGTCTGCCTTTGCAAACATTTGTGAAAGAATGCGTCTTTCTAAAGAGCTCACAGAATTTGAGCGTGGTACTGTAATAGGATGCCACCATTGCATGAAGTCAGTTCGTGAAATTTCTTCCCTCCTAGATATTCCACGATCAACTAAGTGGTATAATTGCAAAGTGGAAGCGTTTAGGAACCACAGCAACACAGCCACGAAGTGGCAGACCACGTAAAGTTACAGAGCAGGGTCGCGAAGTGCTGAGGTGCATTGCGCGTGAAAGTCGCCAACACTCTGCTGACTCAATAACTGCAGATTTCCAAACCTCCTCTGGCATTAACATCAGCACAAAAACTGTGTGGAGTGATGATGGGACCCTACCTGTCGGACGAAGCTGTTGGAAGTGGTGTCCGAAGAGGTGCTGCCGTCTGAGCGTTTAAAGCGGCTCTTACGTTTGCCAAACTTTCCCTGAAGAGAGAAGAGACTAGTGGGTTAGAAAGCAGAAAGCATGGATAGAGGGGAAGCATTGTTAGAGGGCACACAAATTTGTGACTATGAACCTGTGAGCTACTTAGAGGTGGGGAGTCAAAACGAAGAAGTTTAGGACACGGTGAACACACACGGCTCTTATCCACTGTATTTCTGAATTGTTCTGTTTTCTGATGTACCCGTGCTAGCATGCTTTTCCATTACATTTGAGAATGGTTAATATTACAATAAAAGTTCCCTCAAAAAAGAGACCTTTTGTATGTGCTGCCAGCACACTAAAAGCGTTTTGAGGGGGAGGTAAGCAATGATAAGCAATTAACCTTGTCGATTGCAAGAAAACGGCTTAGCTTGACCATCAAAGCAGTGCAGAGAGAACATCAGCAGACAGAAACATGATCATAAAAAGATGACGGACCACAGCATTCCAAGTGCGACTGCCCACGGAAATGTGCTCTGGTTTTTAGTGATTGGTGCTGCCTTTTCCCCAATAATGCACGTCCAAATCATTTCCATAAAGAATTATTTCTTATTACTAGTGGAAAACCAAGTGCAATCTACAGAACAAGTCTGCATAACCTGACAGTGGCAAAAGGGCACAAGGAAGCATTAAGTGAGTGTTCTGAAGCTAAGAGCCTAGCTCTTGTAGTGAATATTTTAAAAGACTATACTAAATACACACTACATAACCAAAATAAAGGTCACAAACAAACACAAAAGGACAAATTGTTCATCGCTTTTTTACATCTGCTAGAGAAGCAGATGAGACAGAGAGTCTGACATCAAACCCAATAGTTTGTACATCTGAAACGATTTGTGGGAGGATGCAGTGTCAGCTATTTAAACTTGTTTATTTTTTTACCAAAACACTTCGTACTCCAATCCAAACTCTTTCTAAAAATGACTTCCACGTCAGCTCCACCAGGGGATGACAAACAATTATGTATTGTTCGACTCATTTGCCAACTCTCTATCCAGTAAACCACAACAAACTAAAACTGTGGTCACCGTGATATTTACAACCTAAAACAATGATAGCAGTGATATCTGTACTCTAGAACTGTCATCACAGTTTTATCGATAACCTTTTACAGAGGGTAAGTTTCAATCTAGTTCTTGCATCATTATTCTACAGTGCTGGGATGTGGCCCAATTCAGCGGAGAGACAGATGGAATAAGAAAAAAGGTCATGAACTCTGTCAATAACTCTGTCATCCCATGCATTGAGCTTAACATAAGACCCATACGGCAGGCAACAACACTTCCCCATTCCCTCCTCTCTGGAATTAACTGGTCCTAATTATGAGTTTTCGAGAGCTGGGATCATTTAATCAACTTGCATGCATGAAACGGGGACCTTCATTAAATTAAGACCCACACCATGAGGGGATTGCCATGGAGACATGTTGATTATTAATTGCATTTGGTGCCAGAGGGTGGATGTACCCGTCTCTCTTCATGATAGATGTTAACACTCAGAGACACATGACCAACTACTGCCTTGGCCACCCAGTAACATCCCACTCACACAAACAATAACAAGCTAATCTAGTTATTCCTGTTTTCTGCTTTTGCACCAGATATCCCATTGCAAACTGACTGATGGTCTACTCTGATCAGAATAGGGAATCTGCCAGAACCATAAAAGGCTTCCGGTTTAGAAAAACAGACTACTAAATTTACTACATTTCTAATCTTTATACCATTGGTATAGGGATGGTTGTCCCTTTAAAGCTTTTTAAAAAATCCCTAACCTTCTTCCATTTGAATCATTCAATAGTTTGAAGACATTTATTATAACTGGTTGAAAGTTGATTATAAGGATTATCAGATTTCACCAGTGGTCAAACTTATAAAATAAAAGTGGATTTACAGTTATTTTCCATTGATGATTTTTATGAAAGTAGAACACAGAGACCGTAGGCATTGCACCATGAAGTTGAAATAAATTTAAACAGTCTTCTTCATTATACACACTGGTCTTTTCAGTGCCTATCACTTCAGTTTTCCCTAGACAGACAATTCAGACTGATTTGTTTCTAAAGAAACACCATGAATGCACTCTAAAACACACAGATGCATGTCACTGTGAATTTGTGGATGGTGACTAGGTTGTAATAGATCATAGGACGGTGGCATAGTGGCCAACAAAAGTGTACATTTCCTCCTTGGTGCAAGAGAAAATGCTGGAAATATCCAGGGAAACTTTTCATTAATTAAAAAAAAGTTATCAAATGAAATATTAATATACCTCTCTAATCCATTTAATGAAGTTGAAAGACACCTTGTAGTTTCCTCAGGCAAATTCTTCATTATGGTACACAAAGCCACTGAACATGGACTCCTCTGACGGACGGCAGAACGTATTAGCATTATCACTTTTTAATCACTTTGTTTTTCGTGTTTTACTTATTTATTTATTCAAGAACCCAAGGTAAATATTTCATATATATTGTATCAACATACCTGGCAAGTACTTCTTGATGTATGCCCCAAGACGGCAAACCATTTCATATTGCTAAGCATGGACATGAATTAAACTAAAAACAAGAAAGTAATTGCAGTTTTTCCTGTTTATACACCAAACTGGTACCGTTTCAACATTAATTGCTAAAACTTTAATCAAACCTGAGAACTTTTGGCATGACTGAAAAAGGTTACGGACTCTTGGTGATCCCTTCTGTCCTGGAGAAAAGGTGAGCCACATTGAATAGAGCGAGAGAGCAAAGAGAGGGAAGATGGAGGGAAAAGGGTGAAATATTTCAAATTAAATTCAAACGACACTAGTGCTGCATGAGGGAGGCTAGCCAGTGAGTGCAGGCTAATTTGAGCCACTTTACTGTTGCCTCATTTGAACATTTAAAAGTGAGAACAATTACCCTTTTATCCGTAAAGTGTTCATTACACTCTATCACATATTTACCTCAAAGCCATTGCATATAAAACAGGAAAGAGTATTCTTGTTTATCTTTGTGAATTAAGTGGTAAAAGTACACCTGTCTCTATAAAGTTTCACATTTGGCTAGTGCATTCAAAGTACCTGTCCTACCCTGAAGACCAAGGTGCTTACAAAACAGCCCTGGGATAAAGTGGATAGGCACAGATCAAGGGAGGGGTATAAAAAGATTTCAAAGGAACTGAACATATATTTACCTTTCAACAGGACGATGGCCACAAGAACACAGTCAAAGGGATACCGTAATTATTTAAAAATAAGAAAGAGAATATGCTAGAGTAGCCTAGTCACAGCCTGATAATCTTTGGCAAGACTTGAAGATTGCTGTCCACTAATGATCTCCATCCAACTTGACAGAGCTTGAACAATTTTGCTAAAAAGATTGGACGAATATAATCAGGTATTTAAGCCTGGACTTTCCCCAAATTACTCATAGCTGCAACTTCTGCCATAGGTGGTTCTACCAAGTGGTTCTACCATAAATACTTATATAACCCAGACATGTTTCCCCCATTAACTCGTATGACAACAAAAATCCCCTTGCCTCTTCAAAGAGTTGTGTAGATCAAAGAAAGATAATCCAATGTTAATGTACCAAGAGCTCATGTTGTAGCACAACAAACTGTGAAAACATTCAAGGGGGGTGAATACTGCCTATAGGACCTGTTTCTATATATAGGCCTATATAGGGACTGGGAAAACATTGCTTGCGATAAAACATATAGCCTCACAGGATACAGACTGAATTTATTTTTTATTTGTATTTTCTGTTCTGTTCGTATTTCGTGCGATTTCTCCCTTGTACTATGGCTTTTCATTTGCCTGAATAGGAAAAAGAATAATGGTGTGTCAACAAAATAAACATTCCACCAAGATGTCACAGTTGTATTTGCTTATTTATTAAAAATCAAGGAAATTTGTAATGTACAATTATGGGATTAAAAGTGTTGTAATTATTCATCAAATCAGTGAGTAAATAGGGCTGAGTAAGGCCTGTTCATATTTCACCTGTGTATAGGGTTTGATGTGAATGTTTGGTGTTTACTGGGTTTTAATTACAGTTTGTTTCGCACACATTTTTATGTAAATGTGTGAGCCTGTCCTAGGCAGGATTGACAGCTTACACCACAAGACAGCATACTACATCAAAATGTTTCTCTGGGTCAGAGATGTCACTCACTGTGGTTCTGTTACAGGAGCCAAAATTTCTGATAGAGTCTAATATATAGCCTCTAAACCGTCACCTTGACTGGAAAACCTGTTAACCAATATCTCATTCATATGTGGAGGAGATGATTAACCTGGGCTACAACCCTGTTAACATCTCTGACTATAGCAATAAATACGTTTTGTAAAACATATATGTAAAGCATTAACCACTGAAAGGCATTTGTTGGGAGAAACAAAGCTTTTCATTAAACATACAAAAAGCTTTACAAAGCCTTTACAACGTCCCAGCAATTATCTAATTGTAAGATGCGCTCAGCTCTGGCCACTCCTACACATTCTCATTCGGAAATCGCTCATTACTACTCGGTATTTTATTACAATTTATAACTTAATCGACCTAGTGTTAGAAAAAAAAACAACCGTTACACGAAGTGCCATTATGCATTTCCATAATAGCACTATTACTGGATATGATTTGGTTTCCTTTTCCGCCGTCTTTTGGTGATCTTGCCGGATAAGATAATAAAGGGGGTCATATGAATAAATTCAACAAAGGGATGCGTTGAGAAAAATTTAATAATTAACCTAGTTGACATTTTGCCAAAAATGTGTTTAAATCACTAAACTAATAAAACATTTCTAATGCCGTAATTTATATAAATGGCTAGCAGGTTAGCAAGCATCCTGTTCAGTATCTCTTAGTCAACTAACATTTCAAACGTATTTTGTAATTAACAAAAACCACAACTATTATAAAGCACGTGTTTGCGTGAGATGTGTTCTTACCTGTGAAATAGTATTGTCAAAAATGTCCATTTGCACCTCTTGGTTCGAGCTCGAATGCGTCCTGAACGTGCCACTTGTCTATACCATAGATTTAAATTTATTTTTTTTATCTCAAATGAATACCTGATGCTTTTTTTCAGTTCTCATTGTAGCCGGAGATCGTATAACCGCTATCTGTTCTAATTCAGTATTTCCTTCAATGGTCGGTCTACTATTAGTTCCGCTGCACAGTTGCGCCTACCGTTGCAAGTGCGGTTCTTTTTCCCTGAAGCGCAGACAATGAGCTCCACGTTCCATCTGTTTAGGGATGAGCGCCGCCTCTTTTCACTAGGTCCCTCGCATCTACGTATAAAAAGCTCACGAGAGGACATCAATTAAATATTACTTATCTGTAATTGGACATAAGGCCAGACTGTGTTGAACATATGTATAATACTGATATTGTTATTGATACCTTAGGGCTCGGAGGAAGGAGGAAGTGGGCAGAGCCCATTCTACCTGGACACCAACTTCTATTCTGAAGGACTGCGCAAAGCCGTCTTTAAATATGGTAATAACGTTATGCTAACCAAATGGTAAAACAATGAAATCTACATTCTACAGTAAGGTAATAACAACAGTATTCAAAAGGGGCCGTTTCATTTGTTTTGCAAATGTTGGTTAATGGTAGCTGGTAAACATGTATGTTTATTCACACACACATACATAAAAAAAGAAAAGAAAAAAAAAGAAAAATATATATATATTTATTTTTTATTTTATTTTATTTATTTTTTTTAAAGGTGATAAATATATCCCCCCTGTGAAAGTTGTCCAAGACCATATATGTTTCCAAAAAACTTTTGTGATTTCAAGTTATTCCAAAATTCCCCACATAACCTTATTGTCTTTCTAGTCTCTGCATAGTACTCCGTTGTGCAGTGTCGGAGTGTCCCACTACATAATCGGGGCTTTCAATTACTCAGAGAGTGGGGGACAGCTCACCCTGCGCCGGCTTTGTATTTGCGGTTAGCCACTATAATCACAGGGTGTAGCTTGACGGGCATGCTGCAGTTTATGAGTGGTCCACTCCTATGATGTCAGTCCCCGTTGTGCCATTCAATGGGCAGATGTGTGTGTGTATTTGTAATCCTGCTCTTCATTCTATTATCAGAATTTCTCGTACACAAAAAATTAAAAAACATAACATACCAAACCAGCACCATCACAGGAGTATTCAACCTGGCTAAAATTGTTGGCTAACAATGCAGCAACCTAGTGCTACTACTACTATACAGACACCCCGTTTATTATATCTACAATTGCCATGGTTGCACATTGACTACTGTACATATACTGCAAGCTAGTATAGCGGCCAATAAAGAAGTAGTTAATAAAAAATTTAAAAAAGTAATTTAAAAAACCGTGATAAACAATGACATTCATTTAATTGGTTTTTGAGAATATATTTCCGAAATGTCCGTTAATTACAGCCAACATGAAGCTAATGCTTTCCCACAACCACCAAACAAGCGACGACGGAGGGTACTGCAAGTTTAGTTGCTGTTTTGCAAACCGAGATGCTAGCTGCTTACTTGAATACGACTACAAAACTCCTGTGCATTATATTTTATATTGTTCATATTCTAATATAAGTGATTATACTTGGAATTAAGACCATGTCGGTGGAATGTCACCACTTTTGGTTGATTGGTGTAGAACGGATAAACGCAATATTTCAAGATTGTAGGCTGATTAAACATTTTGATTAATTGTGTTATTAAAACTCAACAATTTTACTTTTTTATTTTAACTTTAACTTTAACAAACTAATAATGTATAACAATCACCCATAATGCAATGTTTGACGTCGAAATTTGGGATATACCATTATGCGACAATGTAGGAAGATCTTAAATTCAATAACTTTACCTTTTTGATTGTAAACTCAAATTATTGTATAAAATGTAATGAAGTATTTTTAGAAGTGTACTATAGGGTATTTGTACCTTATTACTACTTATATTAAAATTTTTACCCAGCCAGTATAATGGCGCGTGGTGGATTCTCCTCTTCCTGAAAATGGTAGTCTCCATCGATTCCGTACTTCTTTCCTTTTTCTGAAACAGCAGCCGCCATGAGGTAAGCTGTTGTCATTCTCTGATCAAAACGAGTCTAAATCGAGAGAATACAAACAAAACAAAAAATAATAATTGTGGTTATCTGCCTTGGCAACAAAATAATAAATACTTTGTCTACCCTATATTAATAATAACTCCTTTAGGTGTAAAAGTTCAGTAATAGCTCAAGGCTTGGGCCAAGTGTGATCGAAGGTAAAATGAGGGATTTAAGTATGTTTGAAAACCTAGTCACAGCAAATCCTCCATAGGAATATTGAATATACTCTTAGGTTAATTATTTACATTTTATATTCCACGTTATCTATGTGGCTGTATTCATTACATGCATTGATGAGCGTGACTCCTTGTACGGTTTCACCACCAGGCCTCGAGCCACCGCGCTGGTGGTCCAAATTTAGAGGCTAGAGTTAATCACTTTTAACTTCCCGTGATTTACAAGCATTACAGCCCACTATACTTAAGTATAATCATCTTTTTAAAGGACCCATATAAAAAGAAAACATTCGCTTTTGTTTGGAATGTATTAAACTGCAGCTATGGACAACTACCTTTTTAAAAGAGGTTGGCTTATGAGCGCTGAATTAAAAAAAAACAGATTTACAAGAATACATATTGAAAGGTCATTATGCGAATGCGTTAAGCCGATTTAATGTGTTGTGTGGAAGACTTAGTACTTGAATTGGATGCCTGTCGGTATAACGCGTTGTCCTCACGTCTCTAGCTCAGTAACTTTCAGTAGGAATTGTTGTGCTAACTTAAGTTAATATTTTCTTCACGGGATTTAAAAAAATAGATGATGTATCGTTTGGCGTACAAAATTAAAAGACGAACCAAAACATCCGTGCACTACATATGACTGGTACCAGTGATGTCAAAGAAATAAATCTGTTCGAAACGAATACGTTTACTCTGCATTTAAGACTTTCAGTTGGGTGGGTCACTGCTTCATCCTATAAAGAAAGTTGTCAGTTTCACACTGAAAATATTTAATGCACAAATCTTCAGTTAACAGGCATTTATTCTGGATTTAATGACTCTTGTGTGCTCCTGTACGCACAACTATCTTGCGCTTCTTTTGCCGGCTATGTGGGACCTCTAGCCTGTCTCTAAAAATGCCTTGAAGCTCAGATTGAGTTTTTCTATTGTCTATTTGTACTAAGTTATGTTAACATACCTTGTCTCTTACAGTGCACATGTCTTGTTCTGTGTGAAACATTCTTTAGTGACGTTAAGTGTTAAAATCGCCATCTGATTTGCATGATCAATATATAAATATATTTTACCATTGTTTTCAATATTGCATTAATGACATGTGCCCCCCTCCACCCCTTATGAAGTTATCAGTTGTTACAAGCATTTATATTATTCTCTCACTAAATTATGATAAGGTTTAGGATGATGGGTTTTTTTCTCCCTCCTCCAGCATGCTCAGGCTTCAAAAGCGGCTGGCGTCCAGCGTCTTGCGCTGTGGCAAGAAGAAGGTATGGCTTGATCCGAATGAAACCAATGAGATAGCTAACGCCAACTCACGTAAGTTTTATTCCTGTCTTTGCCTTATTCAGTCTCTACCTATGTTTCATAGGCTTGGGACTTTTGGAAGTATATGTGGCTAAATGCAGATTTTTTTTTTTATATTGGATTAATTTAGTTTGAATTGTCCTAATACTTTCCCTGACATAAAAAGTAAGGGTTGGATCTCTAAAAGTGCTGTTTTTCCTAGTTAGTAAAATACATATGTATAGAAGCATCCTGGCATTTTAGGTAATTTTTGCATAATATTTGAATAGTAAATTCATTTTCCTTGACTATGCAACAAAATTACGATTCTCCCTTCTTCCTCCCTATACTTTTTTTCTGCACAAGCTTTGTCTAGACATGAGGTGACAAACATTATAAATTTGATAATTCTTGCCTTTTAGATTTATTCAAATGTGACTTGATTTCAGTCTGAATTTCTGTTGAAGACAAAGCTGTTAGATTTTAGTTTTGTAACATTTTTAGTTTTTTAGTGATTTGTTTTCCTAAGAGTTAAGTATTAAGCAAGTCTCAACTTGTCCTGTTCCCGGTCTGAACTTTGTACCTGCCAGGCCTCTAGTATTCAGGAGGTGCTGAACCCTTTGAGATCTAGTAATCCCTTTTTGCTACCCCCCCAAATTTACTGTATTTATTCTGTTATCAGTTTGGTACAGTCAACTGCTTTATAGAGCTGTATTTTTATGGCTGTAACAAATTATGCATGTTATGTCACATATGACTCTTGTATCTTGGTGTAGTCAGGAATTGGTTGAGCTTAATTTTTTCAGAACCCGGCTGTGTATTGTATAGTGTAGTTCCACAGGGACTATTGTACTGGTTATAGTAATTTTGCATCGCTCTGGATAAGGGCGTCTGCTAAATAAATTTAATGTAAATGGTAATTTTGGTGTACTTTGAAAGTTCTTTTCTCAAGTTTAACCTCCGATGTTAAAACAACTAATGGTGACTGGATTTAAATCATTTGATGGTTGCACCTTGGATTTTCCTCTTCATCTTAACTTTGATTGTTCTACACAATTTGACGGCACCTCAATCCTGCCTCAATCCTGCACCTCTTATCTGACCTTCAGGCCAGCAGATCCGCAAGTTAGTAAAAGATGGCCTGATCATCAGGAAGCCTGTGACTGTGCACTCCCGTGCACGCTGCCGCAAAAACACGCTGGCACGTCGCAAGGGCCGTCACATGGGCATTGGTGAGTTATGACCTTCCCAAACGCTTTATTTATTCCCCAGGGGGTGTGGGGTTCAGACTAGCTCATAGGCAATGGTTAAGCTTCATCTACTCACTAAGGCTTTCTCAGTTTAAGGGAGGTTTTCATGTAAGCATGGCCTAATTGTAGTCATCTCGGTAACTTTCTCCCTAGTTACTGTGACCTGAACATGAATTTGTTCCTTTTGCCTTTGACTGATTTTAAGGGACAGTTTTAGTTCATTCACAGATGTGTATTTTTGTTAAATAAACACAACCTTGCTAAAAGGATTTATCGTGCTGACATGCCACCTGCCCAGGTAAGAGGAAGGGTACGGCCAACGCCCGTATGCCAGAGAAGCTGTCCTGGATGCGCCGCATGAGGATCCTGCGCCGCCTGCTGCGCCGCTACAGGGAATCCAAGAAGATCGACAGGCACATGTGAGTGCATCCCCATTGTGTGTGTGTGTCAGTGCAAGCTCAAAATGGCTATCGTTGTGAGAAAATTCAAATGAATCTAAAACTTTATTTTTAATTTTAAGATTGTCTACTTCTGCAATTATGTTGAACACCAACTCCAACTTTTTTATTCAGTCATGCTGAAGCTTTGATGGCCCTTAAAATTACATTGATTTATTCCCAGATGTATAGTTTGAGACTTTAAATTCCAGTGGGGGTTTTGCATTTAAATGTAATATGATATAGCTTCATGTAAATGTTTCAAAGTTCACCATTGTAGGTGCAAAAAGTGTCTTCCATTTTAAAAACGGCTTTAATCGAAGATATGTGGTGTATACCATTTTCTTCCAGGTACCACAGCCTCTATTTGAAGGTAAAGGGTAATGTGTTCAAGAACAAGCGCATCCTAATGGAGCACATCCACAAGCTGAAGGCAGACAAGGCTCGCAAGAAGCTCCTGGCGTAAGTGCTCTTCCTGTCTTATCAAAGCACCGGCCAAAAGTAGTATCTAGATAGCAGAAACGGATCCCTGATACCATCGCTTCGTTACTCAGAAAGGGGGTAGTCCGACTAACTTTTAAGCTTTCATACACTGAACTGTATAGCATTTTCAATAAAGTTTTCAGCTGATATTTAATGGAAACAGTGCTTCCCTCTCTCCCTTTTTATCAGCATCGTACACAAGGAAACTGTCACATTCTTATCACTTCTGCACAGTCAGTCACACCCAACTTGCAGAAAACCAAGTTTATTAACCTGAAATCATTCTTAACACAACTTGATCACTAAGCTGACACGACTCTTGTGGTGTCCTCAGGACTGGGGCATGGCACGTCTGGTCTTCCGTTTTATTTTCACTTAATCCTTTGATTCTGCCAAGCTTAAGTCCAGTAAAGGGATTGAAAGAGGCAACATTCTACTTTCCCCTCAGTTATACCGCACATCATTTCTGACTTTCACTTCCCTTGTGTTTCTGCAGAGATCAGGCAGAGGCTCGTCGCTCAAAGACAAAAGAGGCTCGCAAACGTCGCGAGGAGCGTCTCCTGGCAAAGAAAGAGGAGATCATTAAAACCCTATCCAAGGAGGAGGAGACCAAGAAGTGAGCAGTCTTCTCCCAGCCCTATTCAAGTGCTAATAAAGTGTACAGAAATACAATGGTCCTTGAGTCTTTATTTAATATTCTATTTTCAAGGTTCCATTCTAATTTTTTTCCCCCCATACGTTACTGTTAATGGTAGGGCAGACAATGGAATGCTGTCAAATCGCTGGAATTCTAGCGTGAGGCAGTTGCAAATAAGTTGAATGGAACGTTCTGAGTGTGTTCTGAGCAGCTGGCACCGAGAAAAGTAGCCTCTTCCTCTTTCCTTCATAATGGCCATCTTCTGCTAACGGCTAGCTTAAAACGAATGCTCGTCATGTAGTAGACTGTTGTGCCTTGACATCTGGGTGAAAGAATATTAAACTCTTTGGCGTGTTCAATATTTTTTTTAGGGCAAAGTGGCACCTGGATCAAACTGAACTGATTTGTCTTTCTGTTGGAAAAAATAAGTTAAACCTAATGTTTGTTGCTAAGTGTTACAAAAATATGATTATGCTTATGCTATATGATTATGCTTAAATACTA
>JAOYSI010016818.1:0-37217 GCA_025775065.1 Hiodon alosoides
CTCTCTCTCTCTCTCTCTCTCTCTCTCTCTCTCTCTCTCTCTCTCTCTCTCTCTCTCTCTCTCTCACTCTCTCTCAAATTCAATTGGTTTTATTGGTATTTCAAAAAACTAATTCAGTTTCCAGTGTACAGTTTTCCCTATTCTGTAGTCCACAAAAATTGTAGTAAACATTTTTATTGTGATTATTTTGCCTAGAAGTTACGGCCAGAAACATTAGCTTGAATTTATGCAACGGTACTAGGAATAAGCACTGAACTGTTTTGTCTGGGCGACACCTAGAGGAATATATTTGAACTCTACTTAGTCCACTTACGCTGAACTCTAAACAAGTGGTTCCCTATCCTGGTACCGGGGACTCCGGGTATTCTAGTGTACCAACAAAGCCGACCTGGTATCACTATGCAAACGCACACATTGTACTAGGATCTGGATAGACCTTTCAACAGATAATTACAATAAAAACTTGGAACGAAATTGTTGTTGTAGATATTAAAGTAAAGGCTTTCTAAAACTTTTAGTTGTGCCTAAATTGGTAACATTAGTAGTATTAGATTAATTTAAATAACTTAACTTTTTGATTATTTGTATTATCGAGCTTGGCAAATACAAATGAAGCCCCTGATACAAAATATATACTCTAGAATATGTGTAAAGCTATGCATTACACTTAAGGATCAAAGTTGAGTGAAATATACAAGATTAGCCTGACTAGTTCTTAACTAGTAGCCATTGTAAATTATCGACCCTCACCAGGAAAAGCCATTTAGAAAGTGGATGGGTTAAGATAGATAGACACTGGTATATCATATCAAAACAGGAAATACTATCACAGGGCATACAAGCATAGTATCGAAAACACATTTTCTAAGTAAGAGTAAATTGTAATAATGTAGCACACTCTCACACGCACAAACACACCCACATCATCTATTTAGGATGTTATGGAATGTGAGGAATAAAAATAGACCTCTTTTGCTAGTTCTGACCACTCCTCATGCTACTGTCAATCACAGAGCTCCAAACAAGATGGCAGACAGGAGGAGCTGGGGCTTCGTTCTCACAGGCAAGTTCTTCTGGAACTGGTTTCTAGAAAAATTAAATATTAAAAAATATGTATTACCTATTCATGACAAGGTCTTAAAAAATATATATATAAATAGGTGGTTTAATGTGTTCGGAAGACAGTTGTAGAGGTATTGTTTTGACACTATATTCAAACAATTAATTTAAGACACACAGTTATTGCCTGCTTGTATTTTGTTACCATTCTTGCATATATAAATCCACTTGATGAAGTTGGAGTATGCATGCCCCACCATATATGGGGTTGATCTTTGAGGTGTTTTCAACAGACACCATTGACCCTTAGAGCAAAAAGTGTAAGTCTGTACTGAAATCTGAACAGTAATTGGAAATGTACACTTCAAACTTAATTGAAATACAAAGCCTATGTTTCTCTCCTGTATAGTAATTTTGGCCAGTTTACTGGCGGTCCATGCGGACATGAAGACTTATACTCGGGTAGGCCAGCTGTTTGTGTATGAGTTGCAGAGGGAAACTTTCCAAAATGAGTTTGAACCCTTCCTTAAACACTACGGTAAGAATATGGGTGAGTTGGCATAGATAGCTGTCATATAAAATAAGGTTGTGGATGTGTAGATACTGTATGTTTATGGACAATGTCAAGACCAAAATGGGAAAATGGGGTCATTGGAACGGGATGTAGGGAGTTGAGAAGATATTAATTTGATAAAGTTTATCTGCATATATAATGATGGACTTAATTAATCACAAACAATCCCCCCCTAAAATTAAAAAAGGCATGCAGGAGACTATAAAATAAATTTAATGGTGGGTTTAATGAATACTCAGCAGGAAACTCGAGACACGATTCACGATTGAATACTATATTGCTTATGCCAAGAAATGATGCTATTTATGTAATTATTCCAGAGGGCATCAAAACATTTAGTTCTTGCAATTAAATTCAGAATGTAACATAAACCTAATAACACCAACGCTGCTCTGCTGTGTCAAATTGTCATTAACTTCAGTGGAGGTCGAGCATGGCTACTATTGGTAAATGCTATAGCTAACTTGATCTGTTTTACAACCTGACCAGATGTGTTTGGTTTGGAAAAGCAGGACGAGTGTACGATGACCCCATGGTTTTCAAGTGCAACAAGCAGTACTTCCCCGACCTTCCTCACTGGCTGCGCTACACCCAGCGACACCCAATGGAAAATGGCTTCTTGTATGGCACCCCGATGGAGGAGGACCAAGGCAAGAATGTCATTGAGGTACACCTGTAACACACCTCATTGCCTATGGCAGGGTTTTGATGTTGGGTGTTATGTTTGTGAGGGATACGTACAGAGGGCTATATTTATTACCCCTCAACTAGATTATTGTGAATGAAGATCATCTTACTGAATGGCTGTTGGGAAGCAGACCTTGTAAAAAAGGAAAACACTTTCATGATAGGGAAAAATATACATAATTGGGTCATGATGCATTGATTCTGTTTCCTAGTTTTGACATTATTAAAAACACTAGACAGCTGTGGAATCAGTTGGGGCTTGTCAAGCTTGTGGCTGTGATCTGGTCCTGGAGGATCGGGTCCACTTCTCTTTAAGTAGCCCCCAACCTCAGTAACGTGAGGAAAAACTAGGTTAGTTCAATTGGGGGAAATCTTTTGTTGATTGATTACTTGTCTGGTAGAAGAAACCCATTCACACATGGAATCTGTTAAGTCAAACCAAAACAAAAATGTATATAATGAAATACGATAAAGATAGATATATTAAAGTATGCAGTAGAGTGTTAATAATGAGACTACTTAATGATATGGTCATTTACAATGAGTACAAGTGAACAGGGAACTGAATTTGCATGATATTTGCCTTTCTTGCATGATATCCAAGACTCTACAGGTGCATCTCAAAAAATTAGAACATTGTGGAAAACTTTTTTTTTTCCCCATAATTTATTTCAAAAAGTGGAACTTTCATATATTCTAGATTCATTACACATAAAGTGAAATATTTCAAGCCTTTTTTTGTTTTAATCTTGATGATCATGGCTTAGAGCCCATGGAAATCAAAAATCCAGTATCTCAATATATTAGAACAAATAATGTATAATTCAGAAATGTCGACCTTCTGAAAAATATGTTAATTTAAGCACTCAATACTTGGTCGGGGCTCCTTTTGCACAAATTACTGCATCAATGGGGCGTGGCATGGAGACCGTCAGCCTGCGGCACTGCTGAGGTTTTATGGAAGCCCAGGCTGCTTGGATAGCGGCCTTCAGCTCGTCTGTACTGTTGGGATTCTCTAAGGGTCAGCAAACCAAGTTATTAGTAGTTTTGGCACTGTGGGTAGATGCCAAGTCTTACTGGAAAAGGAAATCAGCATCTCCATGAAGCTTGTCAGCAGATGGAAAATCTCCTGGTAGATGGCTGCATTGACTCTCGACTTGAGAAAACACAGTGGACCCACACCAGCAGATGACATGGCACCCAAAATCATCACTGACTGTGGAAACTTCATACTGGTCTTCAAGCAACTTGGATTATCTGCCTCTCCACTCTTCCTCCAGACTCTGGGACCTTGATTTCCAAATGAAATGCAAAATTTATTTTGATCTGAAAAGGGGACTTTGGAACACTGAGCCCAGGTGAGACCCTTCTGATGTTGTCTCTGGTTCAGGAGTGGCTTGACACTAGGAAAAGGCGACACTTGTAGCCCATTTCCTGGACACATCTGTCCACTCCTTGTGAAGTTCCCCCAAGTTCTTGAATCGGCTTTGGTTGACAATCCTCTCAAAGCTGTGGTCATCCCTGTTGCTTGTGCACCTTTTCCTACCACACTTTTCCCTTCCACCTTTCCACCTTTCCGTGAATATGCTTTGATACAGCACTGTGCGAACAGCCAGCCCTTTCATCAATGACCTTTTGTGGCTTACCCTCCTTGTGGAGGGTGTCAATGAGTGTCTTCTGGACAACTGTCAAGTCAGCAGTCTTCCCCATGATTGTGGTTGTATGTACTGAACCGGACTGAGAGATTAAAGGCTCAGGAAACCTTTGCAGGTGTTTTGAGTTAATTAGTTGATTAGAGCTCTTCTCAGGTCGACATTTCTGAATTATAAAGTTTTTATTATAATATTTTGAGATACAGGATTTTTGATTTCCGTTTTGTAAGCCGTGATCATCAAGATTAAAACAAAAAAAGTCTTGAAATATTTCACTTTATGTGTAATGAATCTGGAATATATGAAAGTTCCACTTCTTGAATTAAATTATAGAAAAAAAAAACTTTTCCACATTATTCACATTTTTTGAGATGCACCTGTACTCTTTGAGGTATCTGTACCAAAACCAAAGTGGTTGTCCCAATATTAATAATCAGAATACACTGTGATTTGGCTATTTTTGGTTTAACACAATTCCCTTTTAGTAACTCCCAACATTATTGAAATTAAAAGAGCTGTAATAGCATTGTAATTTACATGTTGTGAATATTTGAATTTAAACACATTTATCATTGTAAAAACATTCAAAAAACCACTTTGGCATATTTGATAAGGAGGAATATTGTACTCAGTTCTCAAACAATATAGTTTGTTTCCTGACATTTGAAGCAGGGTTATTTTTTGCATTTTTCTGATTTAAAAATAAAATAAAATATGGCATTGGAACACTTTATAATTGACAGCAGCATGGATTCATAAGAGGCCTAATAGACTCTTTTGTCTCAATGACAGATCACTGTGGTTAATAAACGCAGCTATGACACATTTAAGGAGAGACTGGTGATAACTGTAGGAACACCAGGTATGGAACAATTGTATTTTTTTATAGACGTTTTTATACACAGATGATTTTCATTATTATTTTAGAATAGTGTTTGCTTCGTCTTTACAGGGAAAAGGATGCCATATCAAGCTGAATTCTACCTACCACATAGGGAAATTGAGAAGGTGCTTCCCTCTACTGTTCAGGAAGAGATAATACAGGACATGCAAAAAATGTGGAGAACAGAAAGGCTGGACTTCATCAATATTACCTCTGCACTGGACAGAGGGGGGCGTGTTCCCCTCCCACTGGCCGGACACTATGAGGGGTAAGGGAGCGGCATCAGTGAAGAAACAGGAAATAGTTTTAAGAGGTTCTCACAAACAATTTGAACAGGCTACATGTTCAAATTTACATGTTCAAAAGAACTACAGCACTTTTGTATGTCGCTCTGGATATGTGTGTCTGCTCAATGACTAAATGTAAGTTGTAACGCTTTCTACACTGCTATCAATTATAATCAAGAAGATCATTGTAGGTTAAAATATATAAACATTGAATCCCAAAAAAACAACGGTAGTTCAACAACAGTAATTCATAATAATAGTTACTCAGAGGACACTGGTGTTCCTGCACTCAATGGCCTATATGTCTGTAGACACAGAGAGGAAATTCTGCTGTAACCTAAACAACCCCGTCTCCCTCAAGATCCGC
The DNA here is from genome assembly GCA_025775065.1 of Hiodon alosoides. Classification (NCBI taxonomy): domain Eukaryota; kingdom Metazoa; phylum Chordata; class Actinopteri; order Hiodontiformes; family Hiodontidae; genus Hiodon; species Hiodon alosoides. Next base: position 5,510 of record JAOYSI010016818.1, read on the forward strand.
TGGTGGCAATCTGGTTTGAACACAGAATTCCTTCTGCAATCTCTATTTCAGTGTTCAACCTCTATTTAACATTCTGTTATCCATTATTTTACTACTTGCTCGTGATCTGTGATAACCCTAGTCATGAGTCTATATCGGGAGCCTATATGTCTATGAGGTTATGAGTGTGTGTGTGTGTGTCTTTGGCTTGTGTGTTTCAGGGTGTACATAAAGTTGGGCTCAGACCAGTACTTCTCAGAGTGCCTTCTCAGGCTTCAGACTACGGCGCACCAGCAGGAGTGTAATGCTGTGGGCAAGACCTCCGGGGACTGCTTTGTGTGCGCAGATCCCAGTAACTGTGCAATATGGTGCAAGTCCACCCTAGTAAGTCTAACTAATCTATGGAAATAAAAATAGCAACAACAATAATGATGATGTTATTGAGGATGATAATGATAAACAATCATCATCCTCAGTTTAAAGCCATTTTTCTGCCTGTTTGAAGATACTAGGATAACTCGGCACTTTTTTGATTTAGCAATGAAGCAAGAAATGATTTTACCCAAGAAGCATTGCTCCACTTCCCGCCTCAGATCAGAAGCTGACCACCGAGAGCCATTACTCATCACTATTCAACACCTCCAACCTTCACCCTCCCCTGCTCTCTCCCCCTTCAGATTGACCTGTCCAAGCCCCTGCCCCCGGCTCCAGTCTCGACCCCGGGCTCAGGAATCCTGGAATCCAGGGAATCTTACGATCCGCCCGATTCCCCCCCAAGCCGTGATTACTTCATGGACTATGTCGGGACGGTGATCATCCCATTTGCGCTGGCTGTCATCCTGTACATAATCTTGGCCTACATTATGTGCTGTCGGCGGGAGGGCATGTATGTTTCACATTATTTTAGTACTTAGCATATGCTTAGTGGTAACATAATTTACAATACTCATTTATAAACCTTTGTAGCCTCTCAGTTTACATTTGGTTTTAGATTCCGATGGTTACAATTCATAGGATTGTTTAAATCTATGGTGACAATTTACAACATAAAAAATGGTCATTTCAGCAGATCATTACTTTTCCATCTTAATTTATAGACACGTGACTGCTGAACATCACCTATTGTTTTTAAATTTTATCTAATCCTTTTAGGGAGAAACGGGATGCAAAGACACCAGAGTAAGCTGATTTTATTCAATTCAATAATCCGTCAAGTTAACCGATATTATCTGTTAAAATGAAAAACATTAAATGCAATTTATTAACTGATTGTGATCCACATATATTTGGACTGACATCTGCTAAATCAGTTAGTTACTTATCAATTAATACTTGATAGAAACCTCCAGAAAAAGCCTTTTCACCTTCAAATTAATGAATTAATAAATTACGCTGTCTAATTCAGAACTGAGGAGAGATATTGAATTTGTTCTGTTATGATGACAATCAGTTTAATTTGGTGGTTCCTCTGAATGGCCTACCTTCAACTGGGCTTCAGAAGTATGACAAATGAAACGATGAGTAGATCGAGACTTCGTCTAGGTGACTTTGCATATGCCATATTCCTCTCCATCTTCATCTACTCCAGCATACAGCTCTACCACCATCGCACCATCCATGGCAACACGGGCGAGCTCAGGAGTATGGCTAGGGGCCGTGGGGTCCCCCAGCCCCTGTCCACCCTGCCCATGTTCAATTCCCGGACCGGGGAAAGGCTGCCCCCACACCAGAGGCCCTTCCGCTCCGACAGCTCCCACATCCCCCTCATCATGGCCCAGCAGTAAGCATCTGCATTACCTCACAGCACTGCTTGCAACCCTTATACAGTGCCCTCCAGCTCATAACTGAAATAGCTTAGCCAAATGACCAGTTATTGTACTGATATTACGAGCACTAAATACAAAAGCAAATTAGTTCACAGTGCACACAGTCTTCAGATTTATGCCCTCAGGAATGCAAGTATTTGCTTCTGTACCTTTAACATTTAACAATTGTATGCATCTCCGTTTATTTTGACAGCGATCCAAATATGGATACACTTCCTAGGTAAGACTGTAAGTTCAAATATGTTTTGATAAATGTATTACAACATATTGTAAAACCGGTGTCATCAATCAGCTTCTAAGAAAAGCCACACTTTCTAACTGAGTTTTTAAATGTTTTTAAATATGTAATACCAACTGAATCCAAAGGATGGAGACATTTTATTTAACAAAACTGAGGTAGTAAGGCATGAGTGGAGGTCAAGGTAAATTCAAGGCATGTTGGCTTTTATCAATACCGGCAGTGTTGTAGAGAATACCTAGAACTAAAAAACACAATAACATACCCGCTAATTTTGATCAGCAATCGATTTTGTCAATTTAACGAGGTTTAATAACTCAATACAACAATTTACATTTTTTCCAGGTAAAACAACTCAGAAAGGAAATCGGATTTCACACCACAATGAAGATATCGTAACTGGGACATTTTTGTGTTAAAACAATGAAGATTGGCATGTATTTGAATTACAAATTCAAATCAAATTCACTTAGTGCTTGCGTCTTGTGATATTAAATACATTTATTATTAATTAAAACCAAAAACGTTTGTCTAAAACTCCTTTCACACAATATGTCGTTATTATATTTCTTAAGGAGCATGCATTGTTAAAATAAATTAAAGTACAACCTTAAAGTTGAAAAATCAAGTTTGGATCAGTGCTGGTTACATTCATTTCTTTCAAAGGCCTAAGAATTGTTTAACTAATTGACATAAATGATTGATTCAGATAATTTTCTCCTCCATGCAACATAACATTAATCGCGATATATTTATAAAAATAAACCAAGTTAAATATGCAATTACAAAGTTTACCCAAATTACTACCCCCACCTTTTTTAACGAAAAGTATATTGTTTTATTAATGCATTAAAGCAATTTATATCATAAAATATATTTTAACTTTGCTATTTGCTTTTAGGTAAATAAATAGCATATTTGTCAACTACATTAAAATAGTTAAAGATATTTAGAACAGTCGGGCAATTTTACTTTCGTTGTATTGGTGACCTCTATCATTTCTCAGTTACTGTAGTGTAAAAATAATGGCGGCACCAAATCGAAACTTAGGCAATACGCTAATCACACCTTTCTTTATTTCATGAAGAAATGTAGAATACATTTAATTGTGTATAAATAAGGTACTTACAAAAATGAAAACGCTATTCAATACAATGATATTAAATGCGATTCGCGGGTTGTTGAAGTTTAAAAGATAAACCCCGAATAAAACAGTTGACATTTGTTATCAAAAACATGTCTTTCAAATGAGTAGACGTTTATAACATAGGGCAGCAATATAAGCGTAAACATTGACGTAACACCACCTATTTTATAAATAAATATAAATATAAATAAATACATTAGCATTATTAAAAAAAATTAATAAATCCTGCACGGCTACCCATCGGCAAACGTCCTTAATTCTGTATCCCTGAAGGTTTCGCAACAATGGATCCGTTAGAACGTTCTCAGAGTTTTTACTTATTTCAGTTAACAACATCTAAAGCAAATTTTTCGTATGATAAGAAGTATTACTTCAGATAGACATTTATCCATGTTACGCGTTAAATGTCCTTATCTTACTTACCGTACAAAAATATGTAAAGTATTAAAAATAAAAATATAAAATGTAAAAATTAAAATAAACATTAAACGGTCAAACGTCTATAAGCAATTAATTAATTATAATAAAATAATTAATGTTTTTGATTTTGCATTGTATAAAAATTGGTAATCAAAGTAATTAACTGTACACAAACATCCTGGCTGAAATGAAATCTTCTTCCAAGAGGATAGTTTTAACGATGTCTGAAATATCCCCAAGACAGAAAAAAAGTATTCTTCCCTGAATTGAAGGGTAGTGATTCTAATGTGAAGATCCTTCACTTCTCGGCCCATATTTGAAGGTAGCTCCTACCAAATGAATGACATCACCTTTTACACCTACTGTGTAAAATCCGGTCAAAGAATTGTAGAGCACCTCCACCGGCCAAGTTAGTCTGAAATCAACGGAATGTATCAAAATAGGTTAAAATCTAAATGTCACAAAGGACTGGCTCATAAATACGAGACGCCAAAGCGGTTTGTATCAAATAAATAATTACAATAACGTTGAATCGTCAATTGTCGAAAGATCGGATATTTACCTGCTCAAAATCGAATAAATTAATATGGACTGCAAAACACTTCTCTTAAATCGCGGTTTACATGTTAAGAAGACATTTTAAGTACACATTTTTCACGAGCGAAGGAGTATGTCCTATACACTACGGTTTATCTTCTGAAAGGCACCAGTAGCCTTCAAAGACATACTAAAAAAAGAAAAAATATCTGAGCTCGACAATAGTAAAATCCACCAAGGAAGATTATCATCCCTGCTAAAATGGTTCTAGTGATATGCAGACATATCTCGGATGATAAACAGCATGGCCAGTCTGCCTCATATATGTGTGTGATAAACTCTGAGAGACACAACTGTGGAGAACCAGATTGAAGTACAGAAAACCTAGAGACTGCCTCACTATTTACTCTGAACAACTCACAAAAACATGAATCAACACCCCACACAAAATTAACTTGACACATAGATCACAGCTCAGATCTATGCCCAATCTGTAGTCAGTGAAACTGTTCACAAACAAAAGGACTACAGACCTGTAAAAAATTGATTGAGTATAAAGTACACGACAATTAAGCAGTATACACAGTAAAATAATAAAAGAATAAATGTGTTGTATCATTTCATTTGAAAGAATGTTTAGGTTTAACGTTATTGCATTGAAACTGAAAAAATAAATACAGTAAACGTTACCTTAAAGGAGATGATGTAATGACACCTGCTAGAATATTTTATGAAGCATACAAATGAAATGATGGAAAATTCTGAAAAAGAAGAGGGAGTGAAGATGACCAAGCGTAGCAGATGGTTCCAAATGACAATCCTGTTCATTGCTCTTCATTATGGGTTATAAGAGGATCCAGTTGAGTAAAGAAAAGTTATCTTATTACAAACTGCCCATTCAAATTAAATTATAGAAGGGATTATACACAAATCAATATATTTTTGAAAAGTATAGGGCAAATTCAGTGAATATATATTAGTGGTGTATTTAAATCCTGCTTTAGTTTAAAACATATATAAGAGGTGAAAGCGCACGCTTCACGTAAGTCCAGTGATCAGTCAGGGTAGTCACAAACATGGTAGACACTTGAACATGCTTTATTTCAGCATTCAAAATAATTAAAAACATCTCATTTTTTTTTTACATATACAAAATAGGTACAGATCCTCTTGATTTAAACCTCCAAAGTGTCAGCTTCTCTGATTTTTTTGGTCTTTTCAGCATTTTACTGTTTTCATTTTTGTAAACCCCTTTGATTGAAAATAAAAACCAAATGGTGAAAGATGTGTACTGTTAAAAGCGATGAAATGACAACTGAAGGGGGCACTGGAAAACACGAATATTGGGACAACAGAATGTGGGACAACAGAAAGTGAAAAAAACCAAGACAAAACTTTAAACAAATCCACCTGCTTAATCTACATCAGACAGGAATGCAAGCCTTAAATACTACAGCAATACTCTCAGTTGAACAGCCGTAGAGTTTTTAACCAACCCTATAAAAAGAAAACAGATGTGCTTTGACAGCAAGACATTTCGTTGATTTGTAGCACCAGAGATCCTTTAAGCATCAATGACTATAATATATGAATATAAAGTCAATTTTTATTGCATGCTACAGACAGGATCTCATCAAGAAATAGCACCTTTTACAGCTGTTACGTTTTAAGCTATACTTTTATTGCAAAAAACCTATCCTGGCTTTTTCAAACACTGTGGATGACAATTTCATTTCTGAGGTAGTCATAAGAGTTCAAACTGATGTCGAAACCCTGTCTCTACCATTCCTTGTGTGACTTTTATGAACAATACATTTCCGGTTATTGCGTTCCGGGTGGTTAGAACAACAAGACACTTCACTGTTGTTTTTCAAATTTATTTAACACCAGAAATGGTACATATAATTTGCTTTTTCATTGTCCTTCCACAGTGATAAAAAAATTGCAAAAAGTCACCTGTATTTCATTATGTTTGATTTTCTTTTCATTTTAAACTCCAGGGGGATTTAACACTTTACACGTACATATTATTTTCTTGCTGTCACAGAAACAAAAGTTTCTCAGTGTCCTTGATGTAGGTGTTGGTAAATAGTGGTCCCAAAAAATTGTTTTAAAAATAGATGACAAACAACACCGTCTTCAGGATTGTAATCTTAAGCAAGTGGACTGTTTTGTGCCCAAATTAAGTTTTTTTTTTAATGCATAGAAAAAGAGTTTAGAGAGATGACTGCTAGAAAAAAACAACAATTTCAAGTCCAGATTTCATTTTTACAAGAAGCAGACTGGGCCAACTTCAATGCCGAATTCCTGACTGGGTGTACCAACGTCCATAGGAGCGATGTCAATAATGGGCAGACGGGATGTTTTTGTTGTCTTGTAGTCAATGACTGTCTTTCCCCATGTGCCAGTGTGTGACTGTGGAAAGGGAGGGAAGGAGACGAAGAGCGGTAAGTGGAATTCAGTGGAATTTAGAGTATCTTTCCTGATAACAATATAATCTTTGATGCCCATATCATTACGGAATTTTTAAACCAATGACCTATATCAAAATCACAATGGAATGAACCAGCCAATATTTCTTAACAATAGGGTTTGGGTTATCATCAACTATTCATATGCTGGTTCTACGATAATTCAAACTGAGTTTGAATGAGGTCTGTTTGGAACTTCTCAAGACGGCTCTGAAAGCTTACAAATCGCCAGAATTCATGCTGCTGTTTTAAAGCACCATTGTCCCTACTGGCTAGACAAAGATGAGTGAAAAATTCAGTGGGAAAGAAGAAATAAGAGGACTCACCGTGCAGCCATCCTCGCTGACACTGTATGTGAAGCGGCTGTTGCCCTCAGCTCTGATCTCAATATCGTTGGAGCCTTGCAGGAGCAGGGCCTTCTTGAGGTTGCCGGCCTGCTGGTCCATGTAAGCAATGCTGTTCTTGCAATGGTATGTGAGGTTCTGGGAGGCCTCGTTGGACATCAGGCGCAAGAAGGTAAGCTGGATGTTGACATCATCAGGGTCTGAACCTTCACTGCCATACTGGAACTGGGGGGAGAAAGTTGGGAGGTTTTAATGATTCAGGAAAGCACATCCATACAGCAGCAATCCAACTTTTATTATGACTATATAGTCTAAATGCATATGGTTTGCTTGTTAAGAGTGTTCAATGGTAGTTCTTGTCCATCGCTGCAAATACATGTGAGATGCCAACAATTTAATATTGGGGTGCAATCTTTGGGATTTGCTATACTTATATTTCTGAGCTTTTTTATTGCCATCGCCATAGGATAAGACACCCCATACAAAACCATTCAAAGTTAATAAGGAAACCTAGCATTGCACCATATCTTCTCCTAACCTGGAAGCCATCGGTCATTGCCTCGCCAAACCAGATGTGCTTCTTCTCCTTGGGATTCTTGCTGATGTACCAGCTCTTCTTAGGAATATCAGCCTGGGTTGGGTGAACGCATGTCTCGCCTGTCTCCAGGTTGCAATAGACCTTGATGGCATCCAGGATGGAGCCCTGGTTGGGGTCAATCCAGTACTCGCCTAGGGAGGAAAGCATGATAGAGCTGTGAGATCATAATGTATTTAGGAGCGGGCGGAAAGTTCCAAATGAAACCTACTCTTGTTACTATAATTAAGTAGCTTCTTTGTGTATGTAGAGGTAAGTTAACTAGCTAGCAAGCTAGCCACAAACATTTGACCAAAGCTAGCGATCTAGCTGCTGGTGTAGCGGTATGGGAGTGTGACGAATAAAATAGTATATACTCTAATTTGAACTGTTGTTATTCTACTCAGAGCTCAGATATTTTGTAGTGTATAGGAAATACTCCTTCGCTCGAGAAAGATGTCTACTTAGGCATGTCATGTCTGTCTGATTAACTTCCTTCAACACTATTCTATGCTTTCCCTTTTTGTGAATCTTCTAGGTTTTTATCAATAGACTTTGAAGTCTTCCACTTATGTATACATACATAATTTAAATGTAATTATAGTACCTAAACAAGATTTTAAGCCTTTTTCTTTAAATAGAGATTGGAATCTGTGTAGCTTTCCATTAAAAAAAGCCTAGCTGAAACTCTGAAACGCTACATCAACGCTGTTGCCTCTTCTCCTTTATTAGTTTTAGTTTTTGCTTGGATATCATGAGACAACTTTTTGTTCAAAGTAACTAAGTAACTTTGTACACCAAGTAGTTTTTAAAGGAGCTACGTTTTACTTTTACTTAAGTAGTTGTCTGTTCCAGTAGTTTTACTTATACTTCAACAGTCACAGTATTTCTAACAGGACTAATTTCTGTCTCCCATTTCTGATCCTTAACTAACCATTCTTCCAGTCGGGGTGGCACATCTTAAGGTCGCGGCAGGCACGGGCTGGGTTCTTCTTGGTACCCTCAGGGCTGCGGATGTTCTCTATCTGCTGGCTCAGTGACTTGAGAGTGCTGTCTACTTCAAGGTCACGATCGCGCATCACATTGGCATCATCAGCTCTGTAGCTACGGTAGGGATCAGGTGCCTTCTCCTGGGATGGTTGGGCAATAAACCCAAGGTCGAATCCACCACCAGGGGGGCCAGGGGGGCCAGGGGGTCCGGGGAGTCCAGGAGCACCCTGGGTGAGAAGAGAGAGAGAAAGAACAGATTAAGAACAAAACTAAGGCAGTGAATAATGACAAAAACATTCAGGCATGAAGGATCAATGCAGGTGACTTACAGCAGGTCCCATTTCACCATTGCGACCACGGGGTCCAGGGGGTCCAATAGGACCTGGCAGTCCGTTCATTCCGTCTTTACCAGGAGCACCAGAAGAACCGGAAGGTCCCTAAAGTGAGCAATGAAAAATCAACCAAGGCAAAAGCATGTCCCATCAACATAACATTACATACGTGGTGTAGATATTAGCTTCCAGTATAACCATTTACGTGTACACGTGTTTCCACTATATGTATAAAATTGATTAAGGTAAATATCGATTCAGAGTAAATATTCCACACCACCTAGCGTTATATAAGCACGTTATATAAACCTGTTTGATATAACAGATATGGAGACAGTAGATTCTTTTCCCATCCTTCACCAACAAGGACACTGCGATGCCCATGACATTTTGAAGGGGAACCACTGTATATCTTTTGTGATATATTTTCCTCTTGGTAAGATGTAAAGATACTTATGAAGTCATTAGGGGCTAAATTGTTGCATGAAATTGATCTTGTGTAGGACATGAATATTAGTGTACCAGTCGTGATAACTGCACTAATACTCACTCTAGGTCCAGCTGGGCCAGATGATCCAGCAGGTCCTTGTTCTCCAGAAGAACCCTATTGGTAGAAACATTGTTTTGTCATTCTCATGCTAGTAACACTTCTCCTATGGCTGGAAAATGTGTAAAAGGCTCTATAGAGCAACATAGAGATATCAGTGTCTTTTGTATTTTTACACAGAAATGCTCACAAATCAAAAGTCTTCATTTGAGCCTTTTAAAATTCTGTGGTCTCAATGACTGCGTTCATTACAGCTGGATAAAAATAATTCCTTGAAGGGACTTCATGAAGGGAAGCCACTTCTTGAGCAGTGATAAATAAACAGGGGAGGACAAATGGTGGAAGTAAGAATACAAAAGTTTATAAATAATGTACACCACTGCATAATCATGCACAGTGTGTGTGAGTACGTACAATTTACGCAAGTATATAAGCATGTCTGTATCAGTATGTTGACTCACAGGAGGTCCAGGCAGACCCTGCAGACCAGTGAAACCTCTATGTCCCTTCATGCCTCTTTCACCAGCTTCTCCTGTTTCACCCTTGTCACCTCGAGCACCAGCAGGACCCTGATCATTGAAGGCAAACAGGTAATCAGTATGTTGCCTGATATAAATGTTAAATGTTTCCTTTAAATAAAATAAAAGAGACAAAATTGCTTATGATATTTTAAGGCATAAAGTGATTGACATACAGAAGGACCGCGGACACCAGCGGGACCAGCAGGGCCAGCAGGACCAGCAGGGCCCTAAAGTAGAGAGAGTGGGAACAAGACAAGGTCAGAATACACAAGCAATAAGATATGCCTACTGCCTGTAACCAGGAGGTTGCTGGTTCAAGTCCCACCCCAGCTGTATCCTTGAGCAATGTACTTAACATGAATTGCTTCAGCAATATATATCCAGCTGTATATATGGATGAATGTAGATATTGTAAGCTGAGTAAGTCGCTTTGCATAACAGTATCTATTAGCAACTACTTTAAACATTACTGAGATGACTGTTGTGACTTGCAGTTAGTTAGATTACATTCTGGCAATGCTTTGTTTTTTAATCCTTCACCTTCCGTTACTTAAGTGTACTTATACTCTTTATTACAGGGTGTCTTTATTAGAGGGTCTTCACAAGTAACTTCAGGGACAAATCGCTACTTTCAACCAATTAAATCATTCAGAATGTTTTCAGTTTTTAACTCGGGATTCTGGGTAGCTGCAGATCTTCACACTTACAGACTCTCCACGATCGCCATTCTTGCCAGATGGGCCAACGGGACCTGGGGCACCAGGAGGTCCAGGGGCACCAGGAACACCAGCAACGCCACTCTCACCACGGTCACCCTACATAAAAACGAAAGAAGCATGAGTGATCTGTGTATTTATGGCTAGAGAAGGTTCCCCAGGAAATAAAACTTCAAATAAAAGATGTAAGTGATACGAGCAGTGTTACCTTGGGGCCAGGAGGACCATCGCGACCAGGTGAACCCTCGTTACCGGGAGAACCCTGAAAGAGAAGAAGGACATGTCACTAATGTATAAAGACTAAAACTCAAGATGAAAGGGAGACCAGTAAAACAGCAACAACAATGCTGATGTGTGATGTAGGGGACAGGCTATATGTTGTTTATTTATTTATTTACAAATTATTTCCTAAAACAATGATATCTAGCAGTCGGGTTCACTAGTGATCCTTTACATGTATGATACAATATTGATATCTACTAATCTTTAAGATTCTGGACCATGTATAGCAAGGGATATTTTGTTTGTTCTGAATCAAACTAATTTTTCTTACCTCACGGCCAGCTTCACCAGGAGCACCAGAAAGTCCAGGGGGTCCCATGGGGCCAGGAGGACCACGCTCACCAAGGGGACCAACAGGACCCTGCTTGCCAGGCTCTCCCTGTCGGGACATAAAGGAGATACGTTTAATTAAGGCCTTAAGGACATGGCTGGATGCTAAACGAAATGTAATTCCCATTGAAGTGCTGAACCTGAAAACAATTAGTTGAAAATTATGGGTCAATAAGAAGGCACCAACCGTTGCTTTGATAACAGTTCACAGTGCAGATACAATATATTCCAGTTCCCATTGACAACATGTCCATAAAATTAATTGTGGCTGATTTGAGGTTTGGGACATTTGAAAAATAAGAAAATTACATTTTCACCCAAGCCTTGACATTTTTTAAATGGAAATTTGTATCATTGTCAGGGGATTACTTTTTTCAGTATTCAGCTATTTTTCTTTGAGGTAAGACGCAAAAAATGAATAAACAAGTTGCTAAGGCCTGGAATGGCTTTGACCAGTGTCTTAAGCATCCTATTGATCCTTGATGGCCTATCCACCTGGAAACACTTTGATGCTACTGGTAAAAAAAAAAAATCCACTGTCTCACAAGACAAGCCCATTTCATTTATTTTTGGGTCTTTACTTATCTGGAGTTTTTAAGTTTTTAAAGGTTTTTTTTTCTGCATACAGATATTTCAGTTTATGGTTACAGTTTTACAGTAAAGCTCTTTGATCTATATAGGTAGCAAAACAGCAGCAACATTCACAAAAGTTTTGTAGGTAAAAAACTAAAATATATATATTTTTTTTTAATCTTCAGTTTTTTTCACAGTATTTATTTAAAGCAAGGCATTGTTCGGTATGACCACAATATTTTCTATTTGGGGCATTTGGAAGCAGTCTACTATTTATTATGCACAGAGGCCGATTTCAAATGCAGTAACTTTTACAAATACGTACTAATAAGTACTCCCTGTCTGTTTCAAATGGTCTCTTTAGACTTGACAATTTTTTACACCTTTGTGGATGCAGTTATTCCAGTGTAAGGTGTTTTTGCATAAATATGCTGACACATACATTTTTAAATAGAACTTTGGTGTTAGAGCTAGACTGAGGTTTTGATTCTCTCAGGGCCTCTGTGATTTTTTAAATAAGGCCCTTCCAATTGGAAGTCTTGAATTGCATGTTGTCACCACTTAGTTTTTTAGCCACCCCTATTTTTACTCACAAACATTTTACTACAGCAGTACTAATTTTATTACTGACTTAGTGAACCAAAAATTAAATAATGCCTTTTGTCATGGCAACCAATTAATCTTTCATAGATAAAACCCTCATGGGTTGATGGGCCCGTTCATAAGACTGTATCAATGCATTCTAAGTGCTATTTACAGCCGTTTTGAGGGTCAGTGGAACTCTAGCTAGGCAGAACACTCACAGCTGGGCCAGGGAGACCAGAGAAACCGCGCTCGCCTCTCTGTCCAGGCAGACCCACAATACCACGTGATCCAGCGATGCCCTGAGGTCCGGGGATTCCGGAAGGACCCTGTGATAGAGAATGCATAGGTCAACCATTTATCTGTTGGAAACCAGTTTTATCTAGCATGCAAATCACTTTACATTGTAAGTCATTGCTTGAATCATTATGTTTTCCTGAATAATTTCATTTTAACATTGCACCAATTTATTAATTCTGTTGAATTCTGGACGCTTACAGGAGCACCATCGGAACCAGGGGATCCCTTCTCGCCAGTAGCTCCTGGGGGTCCAGCAGCACCCGCCTCACCAGGACGGCCAGCAGGGCCGGTCTCACCACGGGGACCTTTCTGTCCTTCCTTTCCGCTGGGTCCGGGAGGTCCAGGTGCACCACTGTTACCCTGAAACAGAGAGCATGTAGTGGTGGGATTATGTAACATGTTAGCTGGGACACGCCCCAACCACAGCAAGGACTTGTTTGTGTACCTGTGTGATTTAGTTTATTGCACCACACTAAGGTGCTTGGAATTAAGTTTAACTCTTAAAAAAGAGACAGAAGCAATGTCCAGAGGAGTTTTAGGGATGAAAATTCAGTGCATTTTTGTTTTGATATTGATATTAAGTATTCCAAATTTGCTTGGCTAAAATCAAATTTCCTTTGTAGCTGCAAGTGTCTCTATTTTATTTTTTTAAACCATTTTCCATATTAATTTACATATTTTGCTAGTAAGATCCTTAATAATACTTAACACATGCCAATTAGATCGAAAGTGTTAAGTAGTTATCTGGCGATGCACACTCTGTCATTTACTTACAGCAGGGCCGGGAGGTCCAACTCTGCCAGCAGAACCAGGGAAACCAGTGGCCCCCTGTACACAAAAAAAAGTTTTTGTATTATAATTGTATTACTTTCTCAAACATCGGATTAAAAAAATGAACAATACTCCATGCTTAAATTGCCACTTTAGACCTTTCATAGATTCATAGTTACATTCATGCTTAGCTTTTACCAATATCTACATCTACACTGTTAATACAATTTTATTGTTTAAAAAAACACCAAATACAATTCCATTAAATTTCTGAATATAGCAATATAGGATACTTACAGGGGGACCAGCGGTACCACGGGCACCTTTGGGTCCAGTAGCACCAGCAGGACCCTGTGAAGACAATCCGTACATCGATCAACAGGTGGAAATCAAACTGTCAATGCTAGCAATTCAAACAGACACTGAAAAAGAAAATGCAGAAGCATGAGGTTTCCATTGTGGTTCCTAGAAACTGGAGAAACCACTGCCTTTCAATACAAATTTAGGTGGCAAGACACAGGTTTTCACAACAGTTCACAAGTCCTTAGAGAGTTTTGTGTAAGGGAAATATAAATCTAGGTAATACCTGAGGTCCAGGAGCACCAGAGGGGCCAGATGGACCAGGGGCACCAGCATCACCCTTAGGACCAGTATCACCACTCTCTCCTTTGCCACCAGGCTGGCCATCAGCCCCCTGTGAAAGAAAAAGGGAGATAGAATTAGTGTCAGTCAATGCAATGAAAATCCTGGCACTGTAAACAGTGGGAGCTTGCAGTCAATTGATGTTAAATAGAACTAGTTCAATACAGCAAACAACAAATGCAAAGACAAAGAATGGCTGCACTCACAGGAGGTCCAGCAAATCCTGCAGGTCCAGGAGCACCAGTCTCACCACGCTCACCCTAGAAGAGTGAAAGAGGGAGGTTAGATGTCAAGCAATCAATGTCAGTAATTTGTTCTTCAATTACATGCACTGGCTTCTGTCCGTATGTATTTTTTTTTTAGTTTTACTTTCATTAAGTACACAATTTCGCCACTCATGCACTTGCCTTTGTGGGTCTACAGATTATACGGAAGTGGGAATGAGATCCCAGGTTCTGTGTAATGCCCATTACTGGACTGCAGGACAATATGTGTGCTATTCTCTCAGTCTGGCAAAGAGCCCCCCCAAGTCAGGCAGGTATACTCACAGGGGAACCCCGGGAGCCAGTAGGACCAGAGGGACCAACAGGACCACCCTCACCCTGGATCCCATGAAAGACAGTTGAAAAAAATCATACAGGAGCAAGATCTGCATCACTTTTAGGACATACAAATATAATATTGACACCTTTATCATTCAAAATAGCCCTAGATATAAATATAATCTTATATCAATATAGCAAGATACTCTCCTAATGTGACCGAGGTCATATCTTTCTTAGAAAAACCTTCTCAAAATCTCTGTTTAGTATTGAACGTCTACAATGATTTAAAAAGCATTTGTACGATCAGAACTCAAGTCACATTTTCCAGTTCCTTTTTTCTAATTGACTACCTTTTCGCCAGGAGCCCCAGTGGGGCCGGGAGGACCAATGGCACCAGTCATACCACGTACACCATCTTTGCCAGGGGCACCATCAGCGCCCTTTGGACCACCATCTCCCTGAAGAAGAGACAAGATCACATTGACGCTAAGATACATCCAGGACAAAGTAAAAATGCCACATCTAGTTTAGTTCGGTATATATATATACATATATAAACATATATAGCCCCTGACCAAAGCAACAATTTGCCTTGGACTATTTTTGCCTCTCCATTGACTACAGTCTGTGTAAAGCATCTTGTAATTACAAATCTTACATATTGTGCAATGACAGTGTCTTCCCATTGCTGGTGAAACATATGACATATATAAGAAACCACATCTCTGAACTGCGAGAAGGCTTGTGTGTTCTTAAAATGGACATGGAGTAGATACTTACTCTGTCACCCTTGACACCTGGAAGACCAGAAGAACCACGCTCGCCGGGCATTCCCTGGAGCCCTGGGGCACCCTGACCACCAGGGGCACCTGCTGCACCAGCTTCACCCTGGAGTGGAGAAAGAGAAGGTTGATCACTCATCAAGAGAGTAGCTGCAGCAATCTATTGCTGTAAAGATAAATAAAAAACTGACAGAAGTCAACACAATGGCTATGGCCAAATAGGCTTTAACAGCAGGCATGGGTTGCTTCATCAATGAAATGTTTTACCAGTTTCGTTTTACCATTCAGTATTAACTATCCCTTTTCTGATGAAATGTGTTATTTGTGTTTTGATTCATTGTGTGTTGTGACAGCATTTTCAGATCATTATGGACATCTTAACTGCATATTCTAAATGAATCAATGAACAAGTCATTCGAAAATAAAAGACATTCCCTATGATGGGTATGTGAAAGTGTTTAGCTCTAGAGGATACAACTTAGCTCTAACCAGTGTAATACGAACAGTATTACCGTATAGTGGAACATTCAGAATAACTTAATATAACACCCAGTAAAAAAGGATTGTAAATTTGAAACCGAATCATGGTGACACAACCACATGCGCTTTGCTTGTTCATACCTTAGGACCATCATTGCCAGCAGAACCAGGAGAGCCGCGGGGACCGGCAGGGCCAACAGACCCGGGGCCACCACGCTCGCCAGGGAAACCTCTGTCACCCTGGGTGGGAAAAAGAAGACGTAGGCTGTAAGTATTTGACTAGAGGAACAAAATCACTCTGCACAAGTAAAGTTAAGTATTGGAGATACTATTTTACTTACTCTGGATCCAGTAGGTCCAGGAGGTCCAACCTCACCAGGTACACCCTGTTTAAAAAGCACCAAGCATTATTGGCATCGAGGTAGAGTGTGGGGCAATTCTCATTTGAAATATTCCATATTATATATTCTCCCTTATTGTTTATTAGATTAGCACCTGCTTATGTACTGTATTGTTGCCTGTAATCAGTAATGCTGAGTCAATTCCAGATAGATTAAGTAAACATGCAGAGCATAAAGCACTTCACTGGAACAGTGTTTTGGCCATGTAGAGGTAATTGTATGGTTTTAAGTTTTCTTTCTGCCCAAAGCAACAGAAGAGTATTAAAAAAGCATGGCACTCAAAATAGTTGTATAATGATTGAATCTATGTTTTCATTCATTCTCCGGTGAATTTGCATCTTATTTTAGTGCATGCATTAATCTCAGTGATAGTTAGGGATGCACATATTTTAAAGATATATATTCAGTGCAACACAATAATGAGACCAAGGTACTAATGTGTCTTTGAACTTCCCAGACTGACCTAGCTAGTGGTTATAAGGCACTGACGAATTTCGGTTTACCTGTTCACCAGGCTTTCCGCTCTCGCCAGTAGCACCCTGGGTCCCGGGCATTCCCTGCAAGAAACAATATCAGGTTTATTAAGAGTCGGAATCATGGTTAAGTACTAAAGAATATACAACAATGGGTTTTTGACTGAGTACCTACCTGGAATCCAGGAGGACCCGAAGGTCCCGGTTCACCTCTGTCTCCAGCAGGTCCCTAAGAATTGTGTGAAGGACAATTAATCAGGACAAATAAAAATGATGATTAAGATGTATTATACCAAAGTAATCAAGTGTATTACGATGTTCAACCGAGTATAATTATCATCCGAGTACTTACAGCAGGTCCTGGGGCACCAGTAGCACCAACGTCACCATCTTTGCCAGGGGCGCCCTACACAGAGGCAACATTTTTACATTTAAACAAAATAACACACAACCTTGCAGTGTAAGAGAATGGGCTAAAGGCTAAATATGAATCAGCGGTATTTATTAGCTTTCAATGAGCATTTCTACTTTTCTATTGCTGTTCTAATGAAGTGTGCAGGCTCCATTACATATTGGGAAAGTGTGAAACGTGTGATGTGTCTCTTACCACAGAACCAGCAGGTCCCGCAACACCTCTCTCGCCAGGCTTGCCAGCATCACCCTGGTAAAAAAAAGAAGAAGAAAAGAACAATTAATTCATCATTCCGTTTTACAATTTTATAATTGACAAATAGACTCTATTTTGCAGAAAATGCAATCAAAAATATAAATCAAAAGTAGATGTTAATGGGCTACGGTTCATGTATAGTCTTCCTCTTTCTTTCAACTGATCATAGGATCAGTGTAATCATTTCTGAACACGGATATATATTAAAGTTCCCATAGCAAGTAAGTCTTTAGCCAAAAGAAGTGTTACTTACAGCAGCTCCCTTGGGCCCAGGGAATCCCATGACTCCAGGCTGACCTCTGGAACCAGCAGGGCCTGGAGGTCCAGGGCGACCATCTTGTCCAGGGGCACCCTGTCAAGTAAGAAGAATCTAAATGAGCTGCCTGTAATACAAAATGTAAATGTTTTTTCATGTTGCGATGTGGTGACATTTTCAAAGGAAACAAAAAGGTTTGTTATAAAGATAAAAGAGTTTAGTTAAATATTGACCGTTTCACCCGCCAAATACTTAGTTTCCATTTAGCGCTTTTCATTCAACTGTACATCCGAAAGGCAGGCAACAGTGTATGGAAGTAAAGAATGCCCTGTCCAGTACTCACAGAAGGGCCAGTCTTGCCATCAGGGCCAGGACTACCAGGGCTACCAGTCATACCCTAGAGAAAAAGACAGAGCAGCAATTGTCAGACACAGTCGCCATTACTGCAGACATGATAAGAAGCAGATGCCATAACCCTACACATATGTCAGTTCATCTTAGTTCATCAGCATATAATCATTTATTAAATAAAACAACAGGTGCTTTAACTTTTAGTTCATCTATAAACAGGTGTTGCTCACCTTGGATCCAGGCATACCAGGTTCACCAGGGCGTCCACTCTCACCAGTAGCACCTGCGGGTCCAACTGCACCAGGGGCACCACGCTCGCCAGGGCCTCCCTATTTTACGAGACAGAGAGAGAAAAAAAAAGGTGAGGAGGCTTCTACTGCAAAAGGTGAAGCTTCGCAAAAAGCTGAAATTCAGCACCAGGGACAGTTTCTGTAATGCATTGCTTCAGCACAATGTGAGAGTAAGATCTATGGTCAAAAGGAACTATTGTTTCATAGGCTAAAATGGTTAAGTTTTATTCATCTTATTTGTTAACACCTTGCTGATTGACTGCTTGTCAGGGAGACAAGTGTCTAATGTGTTATGGAAACTCTAAAATGCAGTGTTGGTGTGATTTTGTGATATGAGTACTTTAATAAAAGTCCTAGAAACCTGGCAGAAAGGGGGTTAGGCCTCTCATGTCTAACAATTTGCATCAAATGGCATCCAAAACCAAATAAAAGACTGTGAACCTTCTGAGAATGAAGTGGCAGGAAATTCACGACTTACTTTGGGTCCAGCAGCTCCATCAGAACCAGGGAAACCACGGGCACCGGGGGCACCCTGTAGTGAGGGGACAAGCAGACAACATTAGAGACTCAGCTGGTATACTAACATACGGCAATTGTACATTACACTGATCAGCAGGTCATGTAAGGGACGTAGCCCAGGACATGGTTGTTAACTTTTTACATTATCACAAGGAGATTAAGTAGGTCTTACTATAATTTTTTAAAAAAATGCTGCATTAGTTGGTTGGAGTCACATTAAAATGAAGCTTTCAATATCCATGTTTAGCAATTACTTTAGACAGAATTAAACAGGGTGTCCTATCTTTGAAAATCTGCAACTGCAGCATCAGAACAAGCAAATGTGTAAAGTACTGCATACGACGCTGACATCATAGAGATCACTGTGGAAATAGGGGGAATCACTGGTGTATCATCTCAAAGAGACATGTGGAAATAGGGGGAATCACTGGTGTATCATCTCAAAGAGACATGTGGAAATAGGGGGATCACTGGTGTATCATCTCAAAGAAACATGTGGAAAGAGGACAGACGTACGCGCTCCCCAGCAGGTCCGCGAGCTCCAGCACCGCCAGGTTCACCACGGGCACCTCGCTTTCCCTCCTCGCCAGAAGGGCCAGGTGAGCCTTGAACTCCAGTAGGACCCTAGTCACAAATGATAATTTGACTATGACCATCAGCACTCCAGCATTCAAAGTTTGAATGAGAGTCTAATTAGCTTCCTTAAGAATTCAGTGTGAATATATCGTTTGGTGAAACTCTTACATCTGAGCAAGCATATATTAAAAATGATAAATAAAGTAAATAAAAAATAAAAAACATCAGGCACGTTGGCGCTCAGAAACAGCAAAAGAACCTCTAGTGTGCACAGTGGAGATATTTGAGATTATACTAATACATACTATGCATACTATGTTTTTTCAGAAGAATTTGAGAGGTACTCACGGCTTCTCCTTTAGCACCAGGCTCTCCCTTGGAACCAGGGGGACCCATCTCACCCTGTAGTTTAGGGAACAATTGATTAAATTAAAGTTGCTTTTATCCTGTTTATCCTGGAGAATTTTGATTTTTTGATTTGTAATTTTTCCAAATGATCAATAAAAAGGAAAAAAAAAGGGGGCTACTCACGTTATTACCCTTAGGGCCAGGAGCACCAACAGTGCCTTGAGGTCCAGAGGGACCACGTGGTCCAGGGAAGCCAGGGGCACCAGCAATACCAGAAGCACCCTACAGGAGGCAACAAAGAGTCAAATGTTGTCTTACTGGTTTCAGAATGATAAAATTACCATAAAATAAAACCTAACAATCAGTAATAACTGCATTAAGATCACACTTACAGGAGCACCCTTGGCACCAGGGGCGCCGTCAGATCCGGGGTTGCCCTTTAGGTAAGAAGGGAAGAAGGGGAAAGATTAGCGTTGCAGTTCTAAATCAAGATCAATAAATCATATAATGGTGTTTCTAAGGAGGATCTAAAGGATTAACTCACAGCGGGGCCAGCAGCACCAGCAGGTCCGGGGTTACCAGGCTCACCACGGGATCCCTGGGGTCCGTCAGAGCCACGGCCTCCCTGAGGACCAGTTTCTCCCTGTAAGGAGAACGACAGAGCACCTGCAGTTTGACTGTACCAGTAACGTCATGCCTTTAATCTTGTATGAACCAAATGGAGTCATAGGTAGGTCAGGTCCAAAAGCTAACAGCACAGTAGTCCACTGTACTTGCTGTTTATTAATTATCAATTGTGAGATAAATTATTTTGCCATATTTAGCATTGTAATCTATACACATTACACTGTTTAAACACTGCATCCATTTTTATCATATTAAATAGTTCACATTGGCATATAAGAGCCAAAAGTAAGTTTAGAAAACTTCATTATTACATTTTCATTACTGCCAGCCATGTTGGGGACATATTAAATCAGTCATTCTAACTCTACTGCATTCCAAGGATTACTAGAGTTAATCCTGGATTAATGTTAATTATTTAATTGTATAAATACTGGATACAGATATTTGTTTTTTTAAATATTCCCTTTACCTCCCTCTTTATGTCATCTTATTTCTTTTAACTTTTTGAGAAATTTCTTCGCACTTCACCGGGGAAAAGGCACATGAAAATCACTGTTTTTTAACAACAAAAACATGTGCCACTGGTGGCATAAGTGTTTTATTCCAGCAGGCAGGTTTGTCAAGGAGGCGGCGTGATGTAACTGACCTTTGCTCCTGGGCCACCGGGGAATCCAGGGGGACCAGCGGGGCCAGTGGGTCCCTGAAATTTGAGGGAAAATCAGTTAAATCTGAATCCAACTGAATAAATCTACCATCTAAATTGACTGGCTGATATGAAAACTTACAGGAGGACCAGCAGCACCAGTGGAACCATCGTTTCCTCGAGCACCCTGCAGAAAAAAAAAGAACAAGGAAGAGTTCAATGCTGTGAACATGAATCCCATCCTAATAATAAGGATTATTATGGCTAATAATAACATTTGCATATTTACTTTAAATCATACTCATAAAAATGCCTTTTATAAATAAGGTATGAGCAGTGACAAATGACAGAATTTTGTTAAAAAAAATGTATTTAAGTAAATAGATATTTGGCCTATGTGAAACCTAGTAGTCAATGATGTGTTATTGTATTCTGTCATACCTTGGATTTAATTTTAGTTCACGGAGATTGAAAGCTGAAATAAAACATCTCCATGACCTTATGGTCTTATGGCAACTGCCTAAGAATGTTACTAAAAAATGGCATGCACATGAGTCCACTATGACCAGATAATTATTTCAGATCATCAGTGTTTTGCACAACCAATGCATTTTAGACAATAAACCTTCTTTAGGCATGTAACCGAAAGGTTGCTGGTTCAAGCCCCACCCAACTGTTGTATCCTTGAGCAAGGTATTAAACCTGATTTCTTCAGTAAATATCTGGCTGTACAAGTAGATGAATGTAGAAATTGTAAGCTGTGTAAGTCGCTTTGGAGAAATTGTAAATCTTCAACAAGATCATTGAAATACGTAGTCAGTCCTTTGGTTATAGTAGTTATTAAGCAGATCGCAATGCATAACAGATCAGATTAGTAAAATTAACCCTCTCATGGAACAGCAAAGACAATTTCTTCACAGTGGATTTACTCCCAATACACCAATTACTCCCAGGCTTCCTCATTACATAAGCCCGGTGACATTAGGGAGAAGGAAATCTACCTAGACTAATTAAGTTAGTATAACATCAAATGTTCCCAGCTGAAGCTGCCTTTTGAGGGTACTTACAGAAGGACCAGATGCACCTGGACGACCTCTCTCGCCAGGGAGGCCACGAGGACCCTGGAAAATAAAAAGAAACAGCAGCTCAAAAAATGGAAACATGATTTAATTCCAAAATCACAGGAAACACGGATTAGAAAAATATATCCTGATTGGATCAATGCAGTTCTGTCTTTGATTTGATTGTCTGAGCATTGATTATTCACAATTGATTATTGTGAATAATCAATGCTTAATCAATAACATGCCTTTAATTTCCCCCAATGGTTATAATCTGTTCTGAAGTCAATTATGTAAATTATGTATGATCAAATTATGTATGATTATTGTTAACAGCTCTCTGGTTTATATTTTCTGGGTAACAGACAGTGAAGGATCTCTCACCATTGCGCCAGGAGTTCCGTTCTCACCAGGGGAACCAGCCTCTCCCTGTTAGCAAAGACACGTCACAGGTGTCAGATCAACAAACACAAACACAAGGTCTGAATGAATTTAAAATGTTAGAATGCCCAAACTTGCCTTGGGTCCAGCAGGACCACTGTCTCCCTTAGCTCCATCTAGACCGCTAAAGCCCTTCAGAGAAAAGACAAAGATATCGAAAATGAGAGTCCTTCTTTGCCATCAGGTGCACTGGGGGTCCATTGCATGGTGTGATATCAGTCTTCACTCACTCTGTGTCCCTTGATGCCAGGCAGGCCAGGCGTTCCAGGGAATCCTCGAGCACCCTTTGAAGAGAAGGAGGGGGAGAAGGTATAGACGCATTATTAAAGACAAAACCAACCATTTCCACGGATATCATTTCTTCTGGTGACAAGAGGCCATACACACGGTTTGCAAAGGATAAAACTGTCTAGATTTACACTACATACATCAATGGTTATTGGTTCTGATCCTGGGAACCCCCTGTATGTGTCGGTTTATGTCCCAATCTAATTAATAATCAGTTAGGTTTTACTGAGCTGTTAAAGACATCTCAGTGTTAGGTAATAGTCTCAAATTAACAATAATAAGTTAAAAAGTACAGACGTTTACCTTTTTTGCCTACAGTGATAAGGTCATAACAAAGCATTTCTATCCCAAAAAATCATTCAATTTCAATTTCGGACTAGGCCGACACAAAGATACACCTTCTCTCTCAATGAAATATATGGTATAATTGAATGATAAGTCAGGACAAACACCTATATATACACAATGACCCCTGTGCTAGTGATATTGACTTCTTTTTCACAACAGCTTTTGTCATCTGATTCCAGTACAGAAATCAGATGCTGAATCAAAGCACTGGACTATAAAAATAAACATACAAATAAATGCAAGCACAGGTTATATTAAATGGTCAAACAGCCTCCTGGATTCAATTTAATTTAAGCTCCTTTAGGGAGCAGGACCAAGACTTTTAAAAGGTGTGGATAAAATGCATGAAAACTTTGACATGAGGACTCACCTGAGGGCCAGATGGACCACGCTCACCAGGGCGACCAGGTTTGCCGGACTCACCCTGAATGAGACAAGAAGAAACCGTTGAAGAGAACAGTGAAGAAAAATCTTCTCCGTACTCAGAAAAAAGAAGGCTGGCAGCTGTTTCTGGTTATCTTCTCAATAATTATCTTTAGATAATTTATGCCTAAGCCTCTTGTGAAGAAGGCTGCTGGCTGAAAAGACAATGATCTGATGGCAACGGTCCCTGGGGTGTGGTTAAACAGGCATCTGGTCAGTTGGGAGAAGGTTGACGAAGGTGATAACTCATTGATGGTGCATGGATGAAAAGGCTGGGCAGCTTACATCATCTCCGTTCTTTCCAGGGGGGCCAGCTGGACCACGGGGACCCATAGGACCCTAAAACAGACAAATACAAGCTGGTAAATTCAACATTACTACTTATATATTTTAAAAAAAAATTAAAAAAAAAAACAGGAGGATGGAAATGATTGTGAATCTATGTCTGTATATGTATGTATTGTGTGTGTGTTCACCTGCCATAATTCTACAGGCATAATTAATTGCAAAGAACTTTGTTTCAATTTTACTATACCACATATATGGACTAAATACTCAGCAATTTAAAGTCCATGATAGGAAACGAACAGAACCTTTAACCACTGACAAATTCCATCCCAGTGGAACTTGTTTATTATATTGTCAGGATTTTATATATATCTATTTACTAAAAATATTGATGAATCATGAAAGAGAAACAGAATGGTTTTGATCTAGTTTTGATTAGGCAACCTACTGCCAACTTGAAGTATAGAATAGTACAGAATAGTAGAGAGAGTGTTAAACTCAAGTTCAGGGACTACATACAGATCATAGCATATTCAAGGATTGTAACACTGTTGTGAGAATATACTGGGTGGTTCTGAGTGGGATACTCACAGCAGAGCCAGGCTCGCCAGGCTCTCCGGGGGGACCAGTGAAACCTTGAGGTCCCTAGGAGAAGAAAAAGAGGGGAGATCACATATAAAATCGTCGTTTCAAGTAGTAGTTTCATGAGACCCAATAGAAAGTAGGAATGGTCCCTAAATTATTATTTTAATTATTTGAAAAGAACGAAATACCGGAGCGTGGAAATGGTTTACTTCTTTACTTTACTTAGTACACATGGTATAGTATAAACGTTGGTTGTTTTCAACCTGTATATAGCTACAAGTACATTTTCAGGTGCTCCTGCACCTCAGTTCTGTTTTTCATTTTATATTCTCAAATTAAAATACTGAAGTGAGGTATTTCAAAGACACCTGTCAGAATGGAAAGTCAGATTCAAACTCAACATGTTGAAAGAGAACCATTTCACATATTTAGGAAGTGTTATACCACCAGATGAACTATAGAAATCAAATACAGTGACACTTACGGAGGAGCCAGAGGGGCCAGGGAGACCACGGGGACCCATGGGACCCTATTGAAGAAGGAAAGGCAATAAGAGAGCTGTCAAATTAAACCATCAACAATCTGTAGCAATCAGAACCATCTTTGAGAGCCATGTAAAAAGTAGAATTTGGACAAAAGTATTAAAAAATGAAACGCAATCCTTTTGAAAGCACTGCTAAAAGGGGAATGCTACTTAAAAACTCAATAGCAGTTTGTCAGTGAGAGTCCCCAAAACACCCAATACGCTAGACGTCAACCTCTCCAATATTTGGATTTTCTTCCATTTCTGATGACTAAACTCTAACAGTACTGAGAAAAGACCATATACTTCCGTACAATTGGACCAGGGACAGCCATTCCACCACCGGACTTCTCATCGTAGCCTTGTGACATTTGAGGAGAAAAGTTCTGCAGAGGAGAAAGGGACCCAATTAGTTGATAGAGATTTTATTTCCAGCAACAGGAATTCTAAACTTTTGGTGTACATGCTGCATTATTTTCATGATTAGTGGACACACTTTTCAATGTTTGGTGGGGGTTTTTGACTAAGGACATAGCACAGTGAATTCAACTGCATGTTTGCTTAGGGCTAATGCTAATAGACATCAGTGGGCAGTTTTCCTGCATTTAAACTTGCTGCCCGTGTGGAGAGAGACTTACGTGCGCTGTTCACATTACCAGTGCTGAAATGCACAAGGACCGCACTCAGGGAGGTCTCATACGGTCTCTGACACATACCTGAACCTGTTCTCAAGATCTAAACAGGGCAATCCCGGTGCTTTTGTAATAACCAATTTAAAAAAAATTTTTTTTTGTGGAACTTACTCCGCCAAGGCCAGGTGGGCCAGGGGGGCCAGGGGGGCCAGGAAGGCCAGGTTGCCCAGGGATACCATCATTGCCTGGAGGCCCAGGAAGACCCTGTAAAAAAAAAAAAATTTGTAAAAAACAAATATAATATGGGCACGCCCTTTAATTGTATTGTCAATGTATGACTTTCGATGCACGGCAATAACAATTCACTTAACTATCATCCATATAAAAGAGTATAAAAGTGATAGCCATAAGAATGCAAAATTCGTATTCACATTAATAGTGATGTCAGATGTGCAGACTACTGCTCATAATTCAGAGGCAAAGCTTAATGAACCATAATGAAATAATTGAATAATTCCTTAAATAACTTGTTTATTTAACTGCCACCATGGTTTGCTGTTTAAATTTTTTTTATTTATGTTATTAAAAACATGACACTCAATGTTCATCTTTGCCATGAAATGTAATGGATTAATCTTTGATTGAGCCAATGAAAAACACAAAATGCTGTTAAATGAAATTCCACACAATATAAAAGTCATGCGTAATACTAAAGGCTTTATTTTAGAAAAGTTAAACTATGTGTAGGAAATCAGCAATTTAGAAAGATACTCAGCCATGTCTATTCAACGCAGCTGCTGCATCTCCAACTAAGTTTGGTGATTTGGGAAAGCACCTGATGTAAGGTGTTTATGTGTAGAACTGCAAAGTGTTGACCGTAAACACAACTCCATAGGTTCTTCTAAGTTTAATATTCTCTGCATAAATGACTTAGGGTGTAACAGCAATAAAAAAAGACAACCTACCCTGTCACCTTTGGGTCCGTTGTCACCCTTGGGTCCCTATGTGGGAAGGTCAACAAAGTTTGAATTTAGTTTGCTATTTTGTGGCATCAAAGGCCTATAGCATTAAATGTATATAAAATGTATATATTTTGTATTAAGAATGTTCTGGCTTCTACATTTGTAGATGCATGAGATAATTATTAAGATTGACAAGTCCATCAACTGTAACAAATGTACTTATACAACATTTGTATTGTGTAACAGGCATGACACATTTTAACCTGTTCGATCACGTTATAGGTAAAGATGAAAATATTTACCGCTGGTTCCGTAGCACCTACAAAAATAAATACAGAAAATATATGAATTATTACTTTTATTAAAATACATTACAAAACATATCAAACATTTCAGTAAACACATTTAAAGTACATTAAAGTTCAAGAGATATTTCTGCTCAGACGAAAAACTGGTGATCTCATTTAAAATAAAATAAAGGAAAGGTCTTATCAAACACAAGGGTATTTATGACTTACTTTTGAATACACATTAATGGTGTGACAAAATGGCCCAAATAAATATTTGGCTTTAAGGTTTGCCTTAAATTTAATTTGAAAAAAAAAACACTAAATATATTTTGTATCTAATTTCAATGATGGCATAGCAATTTACATGAATCACTGAGAAAAGAAGCAGAACTTCTTTCACCAATTTTTATTTATTTAATCACAGATAATCAGGGTTTTTTCATCTGTCTTTAAACAACTAATGGAGTTTAATAATAATTGAGAAGCAATAATTTTGACATTGTCTGATATTGAATGCAGGCTGATTCTCTGTTTTATTTCTTACAAAAGTGATTTAATCTCTTTAAATGCACATTGACCCACAATTCAACGTAGTACGGACCGCGGCTTTCCATCTTATGTTTCATAACGACAAAATCAAATCAAAGACGTCATGCAAATAATCAAGTCACCTTTACCGTCATCTGGGCAGATTGGACAGCATTCGCCGAAAGGGATTTCTGGATTGAGGCAGTCAGCAGTGTCCTCGCAAATCACTTCATCGCACATTACAGTGCCGCTGTCGCATACGCAGATCTGGCAGGGCTCGGGTTTCCATACGTCTTTGTCGTTGTACAATTGGCCGTCCAATCTACAGCCGCCGGGTGTGTCTGTGAATAAGAATTCACTTTTTAACGTGAACCAAACATTATTTTTCAATTAAAATATAACTTTTTTATGTTCTAACTTCACGTTACTGAAATTATAGAAATAATTTTAGCTGTTTATAGCTTTCATTAAAGCATTTCCAGGACTTCAGACATGGCTACCGACTAAACATATACGATATCGCGTAAACGGTCAAATGAATATTATATGCACCGATTCGTAAGAAACGTTATTGATTTACAGTACATTTGGAAACATACGAGTTTATATACACCTCACCAGAAATAGTATACACCTTCTATACATTTATAGTCATGATATGCACAGTATTTTATAGCTTGGAATTAAATGTAAAAATAAGTCATGATCGAAATTATAATATATTTAAATTAAGTTTAAACCTCTCAATAACAAGGGTTAGAAGGCGACACGGTCAGTCATGGTGCTTAAAGTTTACTAACGTATTTAAGTTTATTTCTCTTTTTTAAATTTATTTTAGGTTATGTCAAGATTATAATATAAATAACCATAACAGTCTTTGCTAACAATCGTTAGTCACAATTAATGCCGACGGATAGTATATTTAAGTAGCCTCTTCAATTGCATTCAACAATTCAGTCTGCAGGCATCTATCACGTAGGCTATTCTAGTGGAGATGTTTTTTTTTTTTCATGAAATTTCTACAATCATGAATAATATTTGACAATAACTGAGAACAGTTAATGTTACTAACAATAAACCGTACCATTTTAAAGACCACTTTTTGGAGAAGGGGAGGGCGGTGGTCTAAGGTGGGCGGGAAGTGGGCAGTCGAATTTAATGTAGGGTACATAATCACCACAGAGAGGCGCTATACGACCGTAGAAGTTAAAGCTTCACCCACACGCCCAATATCCAAAAGCTATAAAATGAAGTGATGTCTAGACTGTTTAATTTCAGACGTACAAGACGTTTACACTGCACTTCGCTTTAGTCTTGCGCTTCATGTTTCTGCATTTTTTCCAGGCTCATTCGACACGATTTCGACACATTGTTACTATCTAATTTCACACAAATAACTGAAATGCATTTCTTTATCCAGCAATGAATGAATAAATATATCCAGGTAGATAGTGATGAGAACCCAAAAATGTTTGGTACGAGATCTGTTTTCCCGTTTTGTTAGATGGATGGGCCATGATTACTTACGCTTATTACTTAACGATTATTTAATTAAATGATTAGCCCCCAACTTTACCTGACGTAAGTTTGCCTCTAGCGATGTTAGAGTATTAACTCACCCTGCAAATTAATGCTCAATATTTTCCTTGTGTCACCGCTACATTAATCATTTCCATTATGTTATAATACGTCTGTAAAGCCGATAATCAGCTGTGCAGAATCATTTTTTATTTATTTTTTTTTTTGCAGCTCTCGAACTAATTTTCGCTGGGGAACACAAAAAGCGCACTAACACGAGAAGCTGAGGACCTCTAACCTTAACCTACTGGAGTTTGTAAATGCGACAATAAGGTGCAGAGATACAATTGTAAATTCACCAAGACTACAATGGAAATATTTTTGTATAGTTTCCCCAAATTCAAAAAGTCTTCTGAAAGGTCAAACATTAAATGATAGCATTCACGCAATACCATTCATGTAGTAGCATTGGTTGGTCATGGTTTATCTCGATTTCTCCTCTTCGATGCCTAATGAGGGCATTTATTAAATAACGTATTTAAAAAGTGTTTCTTACCATCGTCCTCGCCTTGACCTCTTGCCAAAAGTACTGTTGCTGCGAGCAACAGCGCTAACCGAATATCCACAAAGCTGAACATGTCTAAATATTAGACATGTAGACTCTTTGAGGCGAGGGAATCCTGTTTTTGTCCTTAGACTCCAATCATACAAGATAGGGTCCTATTTTGTACCTCCAGTCCAGACCCTAGCAGAAACTCCCTACTGCCTAAACAGACGAATTGCCTTGGCTTTTATATTCCAAAATTCTGGGGAGGTGCTGGGCGCACCAGAAAACTTCTGGATGTTCTTGTAAAAGGTCCCTCCTTCACCATCCAGAGGGCTGTCTTAAAACTATTCTTGCTCTACAATCTCAGCAGCGAGTTTTTTTCTTCTTTTCTCAATAAGGTGGACGTTCAGATTTAACATTGTCCCTCCTCTATTTTTATTCTTTGGAAGGACAAGAAATGTCATCTCCAAAAGTCTAATGGCAAGACATTATTATCCATTGGTATATCTTCATGGGTTATAATCAAATCCAAAAGCTTGATACAATGAAACTACAAGGAAAGGCAATACTTGGTTACACTTTATTCATTTATTTTATGTTATTTAAAAAAACTTTATTATTATTATTTTTTTTAAATTTATTATTATTTTAAGATGGGTGGGTTCCATTGAGGATGGTAATAAAAATTTTACAATTTTAGTCACTTTTCGCATTTTTGGTAAGTTTGTTCAGAATTCCTGCAGAAGTATGTAATATCTTTGCATGATGGACTTAAATTACTAACTTGACGTAAATTAATTTTAAATTAAATTTAGTACTCAATCTAATCTAATTTCGGATACCCCGGGAAAAAAAGGAAATCATTTTCGAATCTCTGACGTGGTGAACTACCCATCATTAGTTAAACCAGCGGCATTTATTCATTACGATATTTTATATATTTACTTCGGTTTTTAACGTTATTTTCTGCTTATTCTGGAAAAGACTAAACTAAGCATACGCATTTGGTAATAAGGCATAACATTTTTCGAATTCAAATCAAAATAGGCCACAATAAAAGCCAGTTGTAAACCATACATTGTAATCAACGAATATTAGATTTGGTTATTGCCTGTTTCTTTTGATATAATATGAACTGTTAACTTTTACGTAATTTAACCACATTTACGTTCTTTACGTAACTGTAACATTTGTTTTAGTAAAAGAGCGTTTCAAAAATAATCCCACGTGTAGGTGGTGTTTTTCAGACAGGTGCCGTGTGTTATATTACTACGTAAAAGTGACCTTATTTTAATCTAAATGCTTCAGCTACGTTCACGAATCTTTTTTTCTGTTTGACACATGATCCACTGCAGTTTGAGGAAAAACATATCTGTCCATAAACTGCAATCAAGGCATAGGTTATAATTATAGCCAAAATATGTATTTAGTAAACAATAAGCTTTTTTTTTCTGCGTGTATAACAAAATTGCCATCTCTCTTTAAGAGTTCATACACCCACGTTATACATAAGGATGTACTATATACTTTTACAATTAAGAAGTGAGAGTTCTCTCTTCTTAACAGCCAAGGCAGAAGAGATGCATGCATTAGCATCATACTGCAGTATTCCCAGGGTCACACAAAATGAAAATCAAGTGAATTTATTTCTTATGAAATAAGGTTTGTTGCATACATGTTTTGAGATTACAAAAAAAGACATGGAAGAAATTGGCATTCTATTATATAGCTCTCATTGTACCAAACATAAATTTTCTGTTCTTAACTTTCTGTTCTATAAAAGTTGTTATGTCTGTCAATAGTTCAAAATACTTGTTTTCAGCCTTTTAAAGGAGGGTGTCTGTTTAAGGAAAGCAATAATTCTCAAACGAGGATGCCACATCATCATCTAAACTTTCAATCCGGGAGTATCAATAATTAGATTAAAAAATAAGACTATGTAGAAAAATACAAAGTCAGCGAAATGACAACCTTTATGTACAAACAAACGTGTTTTAGGGATAAGGTATTGGTTTTAAAAAATCAGGAAAAAACTGAAAATATTTGTTTGAATAAAACAAATGCAGTGGAGAACAAATGTTTCATAAATTCTATTCGAAGTCCAGTTAACATAACTTTCTCTCTCTCTCTCTCTCTCTCTCTCTCTCTCTCTCTCTCTCTCTCTCTCTATCTCTCTCTCTCTCTCTCTCTCTCT
>JAOYSI010016829.1:23106-37217 GCA_025775065.1 Hiodon alosoides
CGCTCTCGTTTTCCGAGTGACCACCCGCCGTCCTGCCCACCCCCCATGTGCGCTTTTTTTTTGCTCCCTTTGTTTTTTTACCCCCCCCCCCCCCCCCACAGTGATAATAGATTCTTTACATTTTTACCAGGTGGTTTGTGTTTATTCCATTTAAATATTGATTAAAGTCATCTTTAGCTACTATTCTAAGAACTAACGCCTTCAGATATTGTAAAAAAATAACTAAATGAGACTGATAAGTCAAAATAAGCTAACAATCAATGGTGTTTCGTAAGAGCAGCTGCTACCCTGCACCTATACTGTTCTCCTAGAAATAAATGTGGTTGTCAGTTTCACTGATTATGTTAGGATGGTAGTTGCATATTTTTAACTGGCTTTAGAATTGAACTGTTTATTGTGTAGTTTGCGTGTGCTTTCTCCTACATGGGACCAACACATTTAGGTTTAATTTCTGTCATCGTTTTTACTACCCATGACCACCTTGGCACGCAGCCAGGAGCTCCACTCTCAGCCCTGGAGACACGCCCATTTTTGCACCTGAGTGTGGCTTGGTTTACTGAAACACACTGTGGTGCTCATCATCAGAGACTTTAAAACAATGGAAAAGAAAACAAGCCGAAAACGATCCCTCTGTGTCCCTGTTTCTTGCCGCTCCTGCACCGGGCACGCCTCGGCGTGTTACCACCCACCCCAGATGGGTTCTGCACTTACAGGCTGTGTTGAGTTAACCTGTACAACTTTCATTATATCCCAATAAGGCCTCTAAACCCATATGCCCAGCTTTGCCAGCAGCCTTGTACGGAGAGCATCATGTACCTTTCGTTCTCCACCATGTTCCGCACTGTTAATCCTCAACCCACTCCAGAAATTCCTTGGCACCCACCTGTAGGACCTGTGCCAAGTTCAGTGATCAAAATGATGGAGGTGTGTCCGGCATATATCCCATTGAGGAACATGTTATGGTAGAGTGCCATGAACTGCAGTGTAACTAAGACTGTATTCAGGCCATAACAAGGTTGTCTGTTGAAAACAAATCATCTGTAAGTATAGGTAGATACTTACATTGAGCAATAAGTACTTCATATTAGTTAAATTGATTTGGACAAGAGTATCTGGTTAATTTGAATTGAACTACACTTATGTAGTATAAAAGTTTGGATTTAGTTGAATTTCCCTTGCATGCAATAACTCCATCTAGTCATTAACCCACTGACATGACCAAACTTCTTAATTACACTACTGCCAATGGCAGTCTGTTTTAAGTTGTTTCCTTTCCAGGGGCTGGGAGGAGGTGCTAATTTCCTTCACATTATTATAAGGTCTCAAACAATACAATAAAACATAAATCTGTGTTCATATTACTGGGATTGGATTCGGTGTGACAGTTTCCCTCAAATGTGACGAATGTGAAGCTAGTATCTAATGGAGAAAACGGAAATAAGTTCCATCTGAATATTCTGTCAGACATTAGGGTTCCTCAGCGCGTGTAACAGATGAGATTGCAAAATGCCCACGTGCAATTCAGGAGCCTTGTGGTTTTCCAATCACCAGAAGAAACGGAGGGGGAGGGGGGGGGGAGTATGTGCTTTTAGTTTAATGCCGTGATAGCTAATGATATTGACAAGTTAAACACTCTGCTTAACAGCCCTGCCAAGTATCCATCATGGGGATCTGGTGTTTTGTAATGGAAAACTATCTGACCTGCATGGAAGGCATAGAAAATACTGAAGGTTTATTGTTCTGTGCCCCAGTTTCTCAATTCCTTTTGTAATCTTTTAAGTACAACCCTTGCTGCGTTATGTGTAACTCACAGAGGAGCTGTAAAACTTCTTCCATTTCATATATTTTTATTATGAGGTTCTGCCCATTATTTAAATCATAAAAAACACAGAATGATTTTTCGTACTGGTGTACTGGTGTGATAACTGGTGTCATCCCTTTATGTAGCAGTCAACATATGACTGTGTTCACAGATAAAATATTCAAATTCATTAGGAGCCTATTTCTGAACTGCAATAGCGCGAACTGTATATTTTAAAATTACTTATGTTACATCAGGATTACTTTTTTTAAAATAGATAATTCCTAGGCTTGGTCCCACCACCGAACCACAGAGATGAGAGAAGCTAAAGACTTTGTTGAGTAAAGCTACAATAAGCTTTGAGGGTTTGAGACCTGTTCAAGAATTTGTTTCGCCCACCATTCCTTGGAAGCCTTTCCTCATTCTGCATAAGTAGTGTCTGGAGCAGACTAACGCACGGTCGCACAGTTAATGTCACGCAAAGTTATTTATGCTTGCTCAGAACCTGGAATCGACCACCAATCAAAATGAACGACCTCGTTGTTTTTGGACGAGGAGGAGTTCCAGACCCGCATGCAACCTGCAGCGATTCGAGTTCCGTGACCGAACGCTGGCCAAACTCGGCTTCGCTTGTTGGGGGTCGTAGATGCGGCAAGCCAAATACACAGGCACACAGGCACAAAGCGCTCCCCTGCGACGCCCTGTTTGTACAGTCTTGGGAAGACAATTTGCTCCACTTTCTCACCGTGTCATTGCTCATTACAGCCCAGCAGGTGTGCCTGTAACCACAACAGCCCAGGAAATGCCAGCCCTATCTCAGTCGAGCGTACAGCGTACGGTACAGGGGGGAAAAAACATAAAAAAGTGCTATTACAGTCTGAGCTCTGCTTCCTCAGTTTGCAGTCTACTTCTTTACTTAATGTCATTAGCCATATAGTTTTGTCAAAAAAGGCCCCTATCTTAGACCTCTTTACAAAGGAAAAAACTCAGGTGCATCAAGAGTTTATATACATGGAATAATTTCAAAAGACCAGAAAACATTATTGTGTGAAATCTTGCATTGTGGATTTAAAAACATCTTCGATCTGATCGAAGCAGTAGGCGCATTCGTTAATTAAACCCTGTAATGTTCTAAGGTACCCTCTTGTGGATTAAAGGGCCTGTGATCACTTATCTGCTACACGTCACACGTGTTGAAAGGTTCCATTACCACTGGTCGTCATGCTGCCACGGCAACAACGACAATGACAACACTAATTCCGTTATTGGTGCGCACACAATTGTCTCCCGAGGAGATTCACTGGGAAAAACACCTAAGGGTTTCAGGGGTCAAATTCTTTCGTGATAAAAACATCCCTTTGGGACACGTTGCAGGGGGGTCTGCTGCGTTTCGCCGGCTCTCACTGTGCTACTTCCTGAAACAAGCGGGTGGTCAATTCTCTCTCTTCAGTGAGTGCAAAGCAGGCCAGCCTTGCATTCCTGCGGTCCGAGCGTGTGACAGGAGGGCCTCCAAGAGTTAAGTTGTTCCCGCCCCTGCCTCGAACTCTTGACCTGACCCCGGATATTGCCAAATAAAAATTTTGTTGGCCATTTCTCCTCATGAGTTGGCCTATGTTCCTCTGCTCTGATTTTTTTTGGCAGATGATATCCTCCTTGTTAAATGGTCAGTTAACCTTTGTTGTGATAAGTATGTAAACTTTTTTCATCATGGGAAGAGCAGAAATATCAGAGGCCAAGAAACTATGTATTTTAAGATCTTATCCATGAAAATGATTTCAAGGTCAGTTCAAACATAAAATTAAAAGCATTCATTTAGTTCCAGACATTAGGTGCAGTAAATTAGAAATATTAGCTGCTTTTTTAATATCAGGCGAACTCCAGGCCAGACCAGACCAGACCAAAAGACTCTATTTAACCATGCAAGGGATTCTATGCAGGAAGTTTTTATTTGATTTTTACGCTTCAAATTCTATTACACATCCTCCACCCTCAAACCTAAACCCAGCCCCTGACTTGTCTTGACCCGATTTGACACATTTTTTTGTGTTGTAAATCGAATTTCAGAAATAAGGCGAAAATGACTCAACTCCAGAGGAATGTCCCAGGTATTGTAATTCACCACAAATGCGACTTAATGTTCTCGCAAGATTTTTTGGAAAGGACTGCTTCCTTCATACAAAATGGTGTGATCCAAACATTGTATGAGGAAGTCCCCTGGGGGCTGACTTGTCCTTCCTACAGAGGTGGGGGAAGTCCAGAATCTACATGTCGATAACCTTGGGGGAAAATATCACTGCGCGCATGCCTCGGGTAATCCTCATAACTCTCATTAAAATCTAAACCAGGGCTGTGTGGCTTCTTTCAGCTTGTGCTTACAAAGCATATTCTTGGGCAGCACAGACAGCACTGGTCGAGTTGGCGCGATGTGACGTTCTTATCATCCAGAAACTCAATGTGGGGGCCATTAGGGTGAAAACGATAGGTACAGTCCTACTAAACAGGTTCTGAGGTTATTTTGTTACAGTGAACCCAACCAAAAGAGCAGTACCTGGGATTTCATGCAGTTTGAAGAGATGAATGTCATTGTTATATTACACCTCAGATAAATAATAGAAAATGTTGGGGTTTTTTTTCCATGCACAGCACATACTGGTTGGAATGTTGGATTCAAGTATTTTCAGATTAGCTTAAAAGCAGTTGTAGCTGGAATGATATAATGCCTTTTTCCGAACATTTTGGTATGGTTCACTGGTAATGCTGCAACTGCCAAACATGTGACGGTTCAGAGCCAGATTACATAATTTACTCCCTGTGATTTGCCTCCATGTTTAAATGTAAACAAGAACAGCTAATTGTTACTGAACATGCTAAAAAGTCTACCAGAAAGGACCGGAATAAACCAAACCTCCTTTGGGTGTTGTTAGGTTTTAAAAGAATGAAAACAAACCCTTAGCTATCACATTTCACATCTAAATGTTGGTATTGCACAAATTGCTCTGTTCTAAATATATCCTGTTGGCTGTGACCCTTGCCAAAGCCCAACCTGCATCTCTGTAATGTGCCCAAGCCTGAGCCTGAACTGTCTCTTTTTGTGTTGCCTTACTTGGACTGGATTTCTGCCTTTTCCAGGACCCGAGTTCTGCTTTTGGAGAGTACCCTTTTCAAGGTCCGAGTGTTGGCTGCGTGTGCTCTCCATCTCTGGTGGGTGCCATTGGGACATGCGTCTCTAGTTAGTGCCCTTGACAAAAGCACAAAGACAGCCTGGACCTCATTTCACCTGGCAAGCCCTCCCCTGTCAAACATGAAAACTTTGAATTATTCCCTGGAGGTCCCTGTATGAATGAAGTCCGGCTGGTGCAAGAAAGAAGTTTAAGGATCCGTAAAAAATTTTTAAAGCCTGCATTTCTTTTAAAAAAGCGAGAAATTACTTTTTCCAGACTTAATTTACGACTTTACTCTTTGAAATGCACTTAAATGGCACTATTTAATTACCATGCATCTTCTGAAATTTGGGAATAATCTTCCACACTGTTACCAGGGGTATCAGAGTTTAACAAGGGACACTTCCATGTTCTGATAAAGCCATCAGCTTTGCTTCCAGGAGCCACATGTCAGAAAATAAAAAAAACAGACCCAGAGAATGACCCGCAGGGGGTCACCTCGGGTAAACTCGGCTGCGTTCAGCCAACAATCCCATGGCTCCCTGCAGCAGGGGAAGTGCACGGAGCTTCCAGAGGAAGCGAGCCCCCACTTCTGCGCGGACTCGTGTGACAGCCATCCAAACTTCCCGTCAAGTGGAGGAAAGAACGTGCTTATTATTTCAAAAGCTCACGTTGGGCTCGCATGGGCCTTTTCTTTGTGCCAGAAGGGTGACGCGCACCACCCTGCAGCAAGTTCCAAAGATCTCGGAGCTGTGTTTAAAATAGCTCACATTGTTTAAAGTAGTCTGTGCTGAATTAGTAAGAACTGCTTTTGAGGGTGGATTACAGTGGTGTGTACTATATTACACTGGTGCATTCAGGCCTTGCATAACGGCATGTATAAACAGTAGAACAGCCTTTACACAACACTAACTTAAATTGTGATAAAGCTAGCTATATAAAGGAACTGTGTTTTAGAGGTCACTGGATGACAAATAATAAACAATGATAATTGCAAAACTACATATTTTTTGTTCTCAAGGATCCTTCAAAAATACTGCTGATAAAGGGGTACTTTGAATTTCTGAAAAGCCTTGTCAAATCATTGAGCACATTCTGATCCGCACACTTCTGGTCTCATAACTCAAAGTATGTACTTGCTGGCCAAGATTCCCCAAAGCTCATGGACACTACACGTCCATTACCTTGTGTGGATACTGTTAAGATTGTGGCTGGTGTCCATGTGGACACCGACAAGCCTCTGCCCTGGAACCCATTCAATGTAAAATTACAAGGGTTATCAACCAGAAATAAGAGACCAGCGTAGATATGGGAGGTTTCTGGGAATTTCTTATTTATTATGAAGGACAGTGTGTTATTCTACAGCCTGGTTAGGAGTGTAAGATCAAATGATCCATGACCACATTATTTATGATGGCCACTGCCATATGAAACCTTGACTGGGGCACCATGGACTCTAACATCCAGGGAGGAGAAATACAATACTGCAGGTTTATGGAGACCTCACACACATGGATTTCTTTTTAAATCATAAAACACTTTGCTTTCACTGAAAATTTTATTGGTGGAAAATAAAATTAACTTCTTTAAAAATACCTTTGTTGCTGGAAAAAAAAACTGGAAAAAAACATTTTTAATGGAGTTTTTGGACAATGTACCCTTTATTAGTACCGTATACGACACAAGCGTCAAGTGTTAAATCAAGCCATTGTAAGTACTATTGCTTTGGGAAGCAGGGATCAGCTCAAAGAATGCAGTTGAATGCAGGGTTTCATATTACTCCATATCAGTTCTATACCCACGGGCAGCTTGGGAAAAGATCTATACTACCGTTGCTTGTTGCTCACGTATCTTGGACACGTCAGTCGAACCCACAATATCAGCACCATTGGGATAGAAATGGGGTCCCACTCAGAATAAATATGCTGCTCATGTATTTTCTGATCTGACTAAAACTACACCCATTAAATTGTCCTCAAACATCGTCTCAAAATTACCAGTAGAAAGACTAACACACAGGCATAGCCATGCTAATTCAATTCAAATATATTATTATTGACAGTTTGAAGCATTATACCAACAGACTGTTATGTAAAATAAGATTCCGAGGAAATTTCAATGCAGAATCTCTGGTGGGGGGTGAGTGTAATTTAATCATTTGAGCTGGCAATGAGGACCAAAGGCAAAAAATAAATCCTGTAAATCAGTGTATTTGCTAAATTAATTTAATTAATTAAACTTCTTGAACCAAAAACAATGTTAGTACCATCAACATTAATGTTATGTGCTAATATACAGCCTAGGTGATACAATTTATATGAGGTGAAAAACAGCAACCACTTCTCCCATTCTCATTTTAATTAACAGTCTGTCCAATTGATGGTAGTCAACATCAGTTGAGCAAATGAGAACTACTTTACAATCTTGTGTAATCTCCTAATTGTTCTGCAGATTTACATTAAACATCTTAAAATATAGATCAGGTGGTGGAAAATCGCACCCTAATCCCGGCGCAAAACCCCACCAGATCCTTGCGATCTTTTTTCAGTTTTGTATTGCACTTTTACCCTAAAATTAGCACTTTCGTACGTCGCTCTGGAGAAGAGCGTCTGCTAAATGCCAACAATGTACAAAAAAGTGAAAATTTGATCTCAAACTGGACTAGCAATAGTTTGATTTTGAAATGGATAGGTAATATCAGCTTCGTGCCTTGAAGAAAATGTATTTCTAAATTTCAAACATTCATCAGATGTGAACCTTTGGTGATATTGACGTTTGAATAAGTTTGTTTACTCGGTGAGTATAGATGTGCCTCCTGGTTACAAGTTCTAGATGGCAAACTTATGAATATGACTACATTACGTGACATAACAGCGCAGTTGTACAGCTGTGACGCACCGTACGTCAGACATGTTGGCACAGCTACATGTAAGACAGCACTGCCATCTGGTGGTAATGTATGAGCATTAGAAGGCTGCGACCAACGTGCACGTAGGCACTCGCAATTTACCTATCAAACTGTATGCTACACTGTATCTGTTTCAGACACGTTTTAGAATCGTTGCAGATGCCGTGTAACAGAGTTTCGAGTCCCTCTCGACTGTCGCAAGCGACCCCGGAAGCCGGTAGTAGACGCAATTTACATGGACAACATCAGCTACTTAATCATGTTACTGAACAGTGTGTCCAATGGGTGGTAGTCAATGTCGTTTAACCCCAGTTTAACAAGTTTTATCAATACAGAATTCGATGGCAGATTAACGCACGATCATTAAAAATAGTCTCTGCATTTTACATATACAATTCTACAGCAATGAATTTCCTAAATGTATTAATCTTGGCTATAGTATAAATCATCAGGTGTATTGTGCGTAGAACAAAGACCAAAATAAAGGTGGACATTAGAATATTGAGAACTGCGGTAGATCTCAATACTACGACGAGTATCCAGTATCCAAAATTCAGGAAACGCAAACAATCGCTGGGTTACCCGTTACACTCAAATTGAGAGGAATAGGCATGTTGTAATTTGTGGGGTATAAACCCTTAAGAAGGAACACCAAACATTTAGCAAGAGTTTAGTAACCGAACAGATTTTGGCCCTGCAAAGTCCCTATCGGTTTTTAACAGATAAACTATTGTGCTAAATGCATGTATAATGTTTCCATGTCTGAAAGGGAAAACTGAGAACTAAACAACATCTTCTCTTCGGTGTTCAGTAGAATGTGGTTTAGTGGAAAACTGCTGGGGAAAGACTTGCTTTCTTCTAAATTATTTTCGTCCCTCACACTTTCCGTAGTGGTCGGCAACAGACCAATGGGGGTTCGAAGAGCATAGTCGTTTCCAGGGGAACTGCTTAGTGGCTAGGAACTGAAGTCGGACATGAAACGAGAGGATGGGAAATTGGCGTATGTCTGTTTCCTGGCCAGATTGTTCCATACAAATTAATCAGCGTTTATCTTAATAATTGAGGTAGGAACCTTGACAACTCGGAATAAAAAAAAATACATATATATATATATATATATTTTTTTTTTTTGTAAAGACGTTTAAATGGATTTAACTTTCTGATTCGATGCTTCGTCCATATTAGCTGCTTAGCTATGGAGCTAATGTTATTTAAAACGGTCCAATAATTCGCTGTTACCTTTCCTGCTAGCCAATGTGTTTTGGAAGATAGATTATTTCACCCTGTTAGAAAAGTAAGATTTTCAGATTAACCCGATTTAACGCTAGTACTTCATTTTGCAACGTTAACGGGACCACGCAAATAAGAATAAAAAAAGGAATAAGAATGTCTTTTTGAATAATTTACCCGAACTACCATAGAAACTAGAAAAAAAATACTAGAATGTAACTACGCTGCGTTATAAAACTGCAGTTTATTTGGACTCTGAACATGGAGAGGTTCGGCTGTGATTTATACGAGATACTACCAGCTATGTGCCAACCGAGCTAACGAGTGGTGATAATGGAGTGAATTACTGGACAACAGTCGCCGTAAGTCAGGTCTGTGTATGCCTGGCAGTTACTTCGTTTGAGATGTCGTGCGTTGTGATCTTCGTCGTCTTCCTTCGCCTCTGTACTTCGCATTAAGACAGTAAGTTTTATTCCTGACAATAGAACTATGTATGTTTGTAGCTGGCAGGCATCAAATGCACGTCTTGAAAATGCTGTGTTTTGACAATTATTGATCTTTGAGTATTAATATGATAACGTTTCTGAAAAGATTACTACACTTTAATTGACACTGTACATTTTCCGAGTTTGTTGCCAGCGTGATGGTTTATAAACTTGTGTGTTTATTATTTATTTTTTTTACTTATATTCTGCAAGATAGAAATTAGTTGGATTGTGCGACTGTCCTTGCTTAGAGTAATGTGCAGAGTAAACCTTTATTCTGAACCTTGCCACGATTGGGTGTGCCTCAAAAAAAAGAAGTTAATTTCAGCGGAAAAAGTAATTGCAAACCCTTCGTACCACTAACGTGAATGTTGTGCTGGATATGAGTCTTGTACTAGGAGGTACAACAGCAGAGAAAGACACACATTCTAGCATAGTGTTTGTGTTGAAGGAGACGGCCCACAGATGGACCTCTGTAGGAACCCAAATCGCACGGCCCCCGTGAGCGATGGTGGGCCCCGGAGACCAGATCTGCCCTTTTGTTCCCGTACGAACGGTTGGAGCTGGCCACCCCACCCCTTCCAGCTTCTGGCCTGGCTCCTTTATATCTACTACGCCATTATTGCCTTCGGTGTGTTCGTCCCCCTGTTGCCCTCACACTGGATCCCCGCCGGCTATATCGTATCCTCTTCCGTTCCCTTTCTCCTGCTATACACAAGTCTTCAGCTTCATTTTTCTTCACCTTGTTTAACTGTTTGTTTGGTACATGAGCTGGAGGTCTGATTTAAGCAAACAAAAACTGTTCATGTGTGCGCGTCTGTGCATAGTAGTTGCAAAGGCTTTGCAGTGTAAAGCTGTATGGTTCCATGCTTTACTGTGTCCTTCCTTGACTGGTGCCCAGTGTACCGGGGTCATGTTTGTGTGTCACCTGTTTGTCCACCTGACTGCCGTCACCATCGACCCTGCTGACTACAA
Source organism: Hiodon alosoides (assembly GCA_025775065.1). Classification (NCBI taxonomy): domain Eukaryota; kingdom Metazoa; phylum Chordata; class Actinopteri; order Hiodontiformes; family Hiodontidae; genus Hiodon; species Hiodon alosoides. Next base: position 33,667 of record JAOYSI010016829.1, read on the forward strand.
TGTCCGAGCCAAGAGCTACAAGGGGCCCTTGCCCGTGTTCGACCGCACCAAGCACGCCCACGTCATTGAGAATTTCCACTGCTACCTCTGTGAGGTCGACGTGTGAGTAGCACAAAGTTGGTGTAACCCAGGGACAATACCTGTACAATTTGGATGTTATCAAAGTTTAAGATTAACACAAATCTGTAGTTTAATGTGGAAGACATAAATTAGTCTCGGGTGTGTTCCTGTTCTCAACATTCAGCCTGTAACAATGACATTAGTGGTCTTACACATTAAAAGGTTTTGTTTATGAATTGTGGGTCAAGCTGCACGGTGTAACATAATGTATGCTTTTGTTTTAAGGGGTCCAAAATCCAAGCATTGCAGTGCGTGTAACAAGTGTGTGGCTAGTTTTGATCATCACTGCAGGTGGCTTAACAACTGTGTGGGCAGCAGGAATTACTGGTGAGTCTCTCACTTTCTCACAGCGTTGTACTGAGACTAGCTTTAATGGTCTGTGTTTGTGCGTGTCACAAGTGTGTTTTCCGATAGCATGGATTTATGCCTGAGAGAGACAGTTTGAGAACAGGGAAGCTAATGTGCTACCGGTTCATAGAAACTTTGAAATGTTTTTTTTTTTTACATGGTACTTTAAATATACAATGTGAAAAATGGCTAAAATTTAATTTCACTTGTAATAAAGTTGTAATTTATGTACATTTTCAGTTTTAAAATAGTTTTAGAACTAGTGTTGTCATACCAAAATTTGGACTTCGATACCGATACCAAGTAAAGTATCACGGTACTCGATACTGAAACGATACTAATGGTTTAATTTAAAAAGGGGTATATTTGAAAATATTTTAGTCTTTTATTTTCAATTGGAACTTTTGTTCAAGGTATATCGAAATGTAAGCATAAATAAAATTAGCTTTAAACAGACATAAATAAAATACTTAAATACAAATATACAACTGAAAATAAATATATTTAGCAAAAAACATCACAAGTATGAACATTGAACAGTTTTGTGAATATTCATATTTTTACAGTTTTCCATTTAAAGACAACCTTTCCAATTACAGTGATCAATAAACTAAATTCACTATATATAATTACACTATAAGGTGTAGTTTGTACTCAACACAACAGAACGTAAATGCTGCAATGCATAATAATATTATCAGAACAATTTTTGTCATACTAGTACTAGTGAAATGACAATAGCTATATTATAGCATGGCACCTAATGTTTCACAATTTCATATTAAAATAGTTTCACATTGTAGTAATTAAAATAATCACTGACATGCCACAAGCAATATAGGGTATTGTATTCAACAGAATATGTTTACATTTATTTCTTTACATGACACATTTACACACATGACACGCTTCATTGGTTTGCATTTAGGACTTGGTGAAATAACTTTCCTCTTACTTTAAATGTAAATAATTATATATATTTCTGTCCAAATTAGATTCATTATTTAATTCTTGTATTACTATTTCAACGGGATTTGTAACACAAACACACACTTGGTCAGTTAAATGTTTAGCGATGTTGCTTGTGTTGCCTCTCTGCTAGACATGCTTTGAAGCGCCGCTTTAATATCGGTGCTGTCAATGTAGCAAAGTACTGCCATATTTCACTCTGGGTACTTTCTTTGTCAACCAGTTTCGTTTGACTTACTGCATCGAGTTGTCCTCTTACTGTGGCCAGCAATGGTTATAACGATTAACAATAATCGACGCCTCTCGTCTGCTCTCGCCTCTTGGCTCACACTCACAGACAGCATGTAGCGGACCCCGGGCGTGACGTCGCACGAATTCACGCTTGTCTTAAAGACACAGACCAGCTTTTATCGCTGCTGTTTCGGTGCATAAAAGTACCGTTCTTTTCTAAATGTCAGTATAGTACCGCTGCTCAAAAAAATCTGTACCTCTGTACAGTATTAGTACCGTTTTACCGTGCAACACTAATTAGAGCTGGGGGTGGTATTAAAGTTAGCATCGGTACATTTGTTTTCATGTCTTCAAGTCTGTTATGTCAGTAATTTTATTGGTTGCACTGCTTCTGTTAATAACGATAACACATTTCCTTTTTACAAGGATAGGGCCCAGTCTCAGCACATATGCCAGTGTTTAAACTTAAATAACTGTTGCCTGAGCAGGTGAATATTTCCAGCGTAAGCCACCTATGCTGTGGTTTCCCCTTGGACCAGTGCAGCCTGGCGGTGTTAGATGCCACAGACAGACGCGGGGCTGTCAAAGTCAGGCCCCCAATGAGACAATGAATGTGCAGAGCCTGTAACATAGGAGAAACCCGACCGCATTGTTCTGAAAGCTATTATGACTTCTTTTTTTAAATCATGGGACCCTTTATAAACTGTAGACTGGGTTATTATTATCTGTAATAATTTCAACAGTTAGCAGTTTAACAATTTGTATCAGTCAGAGAGGATTAGTGTTCTGTTTCTTACCCAATGTTTTTAATACTACATGATGTGCTTATCCTACAACTGACACATTTATACATTTGGACATTTAATGAGGTGGTTAGGGTATTTACATAACTGGCTTAAGAGTACAGCCGTGCGCCACCTGGGTTCTGAAGCTGTAATCAACTGGTACCAGCCCAACAGCGGCCCCTGTCAGGGCCAGCAAGAAAGTGGGGCAGTGCAGGGGTCCAGTGTGGCCCAGATCAAAGTTTCTTGCAAAAATCTTGCACGAGGCCCTAAAATATGTAGTTTTCGCTCCCTGCCTGTTCGCCTCACTATTAGATCAGTGAGTCATGTGCTCTTGTTGGCAGTCCATTCTAACCTTTCTCTGTTTGTTTGTCTCTTTTTGACTCTAGGCTTTTCCTCTACAGTGTGATTTCTGCACTGCTGGGAGTAGTCCTGGTGGTACTCATCGCCAGTTACGTGTTCATTGAGTTCTTCTTGGATCCCTCAAAACTTCGTTCTGACAAGCACTTCGAAGGTAAACTGCGGTGATTTAGATATTTGGGTCACTTCCCTTTGTTTGCAGTCGGCTTATTGAAAAGCCCTCCGTTTCTCAATGTATACTTTCTAAAGTAAATTGAGGGGATCACTTAATTGTAGGTAATGGTGATTATTGCCTGTGGTGATATGAACCGTTGGAGGAATATTGATGAGGCAGAAAAAGCAGTCTGCTGCCCTGTGCTGATGGCATGTTGCATTCTCTCCTGCATGCAGTGAAGAACGATACAACGGTCTGGTTTTTTTTTCTGCCCGTGGCACCGGTTTCCACAACTGGCCCGGCCCTTCCTGCCCTGGCTGGCATCACTATCGCCATTGGGCTGCTTTCCACCCTGCTGCTCGGCCACCTGCTGTGCTTCCACATCTACCTGAGTAAGTGTGCCCTCCTATCACACGCACCTGAGTAAGTGTGCCCTCCTATCACACGCACCTGAGTAAGTGTGCCCTCCTATCACACGCACCTGAGTAAGTGTGCCCTCCTATCACACGCACCTGAGTAAGTGTGCCCTCCTATCACACGCACCTGAGTAAGTGTGCCCTCCTATCACACGCACCTGAGTAAGTGTG
>JAOYSI010016839.1:137-11560 GCA_025775065.1 Hiodon alosoides
GCTGAGTAAGGAACCGGGGCCCTTGGTGGATGGAACCCAGACCGTTACTCAGCTGAGTAAGGAACCGGGGCCCTTGGTGGATGGAACCCAGACCGTTACTCAGCTGAGTAAGGAACCGGGGCCCTTGGCAGATGGAACCCAGCTTGTTGTAGAGCAATAGTAGTATCTAAAGCAACCTCTCTCCTAAAGCTTGCAGAAATATTTCTCAACAAGTGAGTGTAGTAGGTATTTTATTAGTAACAAAACCTTGGAATAGCGTTTTTATAATGCATTAATGCTGTTACAAGGACCAAAGGGGTCCCGGTGACCTCTAGCCCCTCTGTGATCTCTGTGATCCACTCTCACTGCCGTCGCTGTTGGGGTGGTGGAGGGGGGCGGCTCCTGATATACTGGCACTTGGGAATGTGCCTTTCTGCAGGCCCCGGGGCAAAGCGCCGAGCACAGTGGGGGCAGGTCACATAGTCAGGGTTGTCCTCGGCGCAGGGCTGGGGACGTGAAGAACCCTTCACCGGCACGCGGGTCTGCTGAAGGCTCCTGATGAACACCTCGTGCTTCTGTTGCCAGTTGCTTTTCTTAGGCTGAGAGGAAGATCCAGACAGTTGTGAGAATGTTACTTAAACGTTACTTGATTCCTTCTGAAAGCATTTACTGTTTTTTTTTTACTTTCCGTTCAATCAGATTTAAATACATCTCTTTCTATTAATTTCTCCTTACCTCTGGGGTGTTGCTCTTTGGGTTCGACTTCATGAACTCTTCCAGGGCAGTTCCTTTGGCCCTCCACTTAGAGGAGTTGAAGACCTTGCGGTTGGAGCACTTTGTCTTCTCACAGATCTTGCGGTGTGTTTCCAGCCTCTCCGCGGCAAAGCTCCTGTGGCACAGATCGCAGGGTAAGAGCCGGGGTTTCTCCTCCGGGCTCAGCTCGATGCTCTGCTCTTCCTGTGGCCGTACGGACGTGGCTTCAGCAGCACGTGCCAGGGTCCGGGGCGGGGCTGTGGGGGGCTCCTGGAGCACACGTTGGTCAGTGCCGCTAACAGCACTCGCAGGCTGTATGTCCTGAGCACGCCTCCTTTGTGCCTTTTCCAATGCTCTTTCTCTCCTCTTATAGTCTTCTGCTGTACCATTTCCTCTTTCTCTTTTCTCCTGAATCACTTCCTTCTCCCATTCTGGCTCCAATGCCTTCTTTCTCCTCTCCTTCTCCACCTCTCCTTCATTCACTTTCTCCCTCCTTCCCCAGTTCTCTCTCTCCCATTCTGGCTCCAATGGCTTCTTTCTCCTCTCCTTCTCCACCTCTCCCTTGTTTACCCTATTTCTCCTTTCTCTCTCCCAGTCTTCCTCCATTCCCTTTGCCCTCCTCTCATTCACCCTCTTCCACTCGCCTTCGTTTTCCCATTCTCTCCTCTCCTTCCACCTTCCCTCTTTTTCCCTTCTATCCATTTCCATCTCCCAACTGTCATTTTCCATCTCCCTCATCCTCTTCTCCTCTTCCACCCTCTCCCTTTGGATCCTCCTCAGTTTCTCATTGGCTCTCCAGAGTTTTTCCAGCAGCGCGATCTCCTTCCTACGAATCTCTTCGGTGAGCCTGAACTGGTCCTCTTCCAGCCTCTGCCACTCCACATACGGCCTCCCCCAGGTCCGAGGGGAGAGGTCTCCAGAGGGGCATGTCAAGGGTGGCAGGACCACTCCATCCTGTGGCGCCTTCCTCCCAGATGACCTCCGCTCAATTTTCCCATCATGCCTCTCTGGATGATAGAGAGACAGGGGCGGAACCGTGGGATGGAGCCTCTGAGGTTCCAAAGGGTCCAAACTCATCACCTTATTTTTATCCGTACAAATGTTGTTCGTACTGTAAGCTCTCGTCTGGTACACCGGCCTCAGCGGAAAGGCCTTGTCCACCCCAGAGGTTCTTCTCGTGGGGACATTGTAATCTTTCTCCTCGTGGTAAATGTTGCATCCGGTCCTTGCCGAGTGGTACTGTCTTTCCAATGAATATCTGTCGTGTTCGAATGGCTGTCTAAATCGGTGGAGGGTGGCCTGTTGCTGTCGCTCGTGTATTCCGATCATTTCTCTCTCCCTAAACTCGATTTCTCTCTGCAGAAAGTTGGTCTGTTAATGGGTGCTAGGTCGAGTTTTCCTTTATTCGAACGAAGGAGACAATAAATGATTTCGTGACATTCACAGTTGAGCGTTTTCAAAAAAACAGCTTTAGGGTTGAATTATATTTAATTACAGCAGGGTTAAGTAATGCACAAGCTTTTATTAAACACCTCAGAAATAATTTTGCTTGGCTAACTACTTCTATTTATTTGAGCTCATATTGCTTAAGTATAATTAAACCTATAAATGATCATGCATAACTATGTATATTGTTTATTATATAGCACAGGTTGAATTACTTTAACCAGACAAAAACATTTAGTTTCTCCGTCTTAAGTCTTTTGTTATACTTGCGTTGCCACGGAACCTGAATCCGTTCGCCGTGGTGGCTGACTGCCAGCGCAGAGATGAGTGTCGCTTACGACGCGAACTCTTTACATCAACAACCTTAGACGGATTTGTAGAATAGTTCCCAAGTGGCTAATTTTTTTTTTTTTAATTTTTTTAGTAAAAGTAGATATTGTTTAACGGGTATTGTTTTCCACGGTTTAAATTGTCTCAGATCTTCGGTTTATTTAAATGTGTTTCAGTGAAAACACAATGAAAACAATCATCAGTAATTCATCCTTTCGTTTGGTACACGTTACCTAGATACCAGGGGAGCCAGGTTGTCCGGAATTGTGATTGGTTATAATGAGACACGTGAAATGTCGTCTGCCCGGATATTACGAACCGGCGATATCCCGATACAGATTAAAAGAGTTTACCATTCATGGCGACGTGAGTTGTTTGAAATATTCGAAGTTTATTAGTAAGTGGTATTTCAGAATGAATACTTGGTATTTGTTTAATTACTGTTGCATTAAAACAAAATAATGTTCGAATTGAGCTAACTAGTCACCGCGAGGAGAACTGCTAATTGACTTGTAGCCTTGGAATATGTCAAACAAGACACCTGTCTTTACAAAGACAAATCGAGTGTAAAAATGCTTTTGATCTTTACCGTGAAGTATATTACAGTTGAGAAATAATAAAGCGTTCACTATTGTGCGTGTTTTAATTTACGATTTAGGTGATGTCTGATAAAGAAGATCTTATTTCGGTGGATTATGAAATATTTGGGAGAGTGCAGGGTGTGTTTTTCCGAAAATACACCCAGGTGATTCTTTTTTTATTTAAACATTGGATGTTTTAGTGGTGATTATCCACGAATGTCTTAATCGTCGTTACTGTATTGGCGTAATAAAATTAGACGTAATACGCTTTGAATGACATCAATAAAATTAAAACAGCGTAGCTGATTATGCTTGCAGGCATTTCGATTTCCATGTGGTCAAACACATTCACCCATATAATGCCCGTTTCTCATTGCTATCGCACTCTGACTGGCTCGTTCACAAACGTTCGTGAGCATGTTTTTACGTGAATGCGCACTCTTTTCTCCAGGCGGAGGGAAAGAAGCTTGGTTTGGTCGGCTGGGTCCAAAACACCGAGACCGGAACGGTGCAGGGCCAGCTCCAAGGCCCGGTGACCAAGGTGCGGCAAATGCAAGAGTGGCTGAAGACTACCGGCAGCCCCAAGAGTAAAATTGCCAAGGCAGAATTCAAGAACGAGAAGAAAGTCGAGAGCTTGAACCACACCACATTCAAAATCATTCGACCTTGAAAATTACACGGTGTAAACCGTTGGTTCTTTTATGATGATTTAACATTTTTTATTTATTTGCATGCTTTTTGCACAGTTTAGTCTTGGCTTACTAAAGAATGTATCTCACACAATTAGACAGTCGTAGCCTTGATGTTAAATGGTTCAAAGTTAATACAGTAATGTTTAAAGGCAAAATATAATATGGTCAGTACTGGTGTAGCGGGCTTGCGAACGACATTGCTACTGACCCTGACTAAGACAAAAGAGTGATTGGTTCTTGTATTTAAGGATATCGGCATTTGGCTCAGTGAGCTAGTTGTCTCTTTCTGCGACCTCAGTTCCATCCCTGGCTAGAGCGGGTAGGGGTTGAATAGGTGGCGCTACAACGTGAATATTAGACGGTTACATTTGTGTTTAACCTAAACATTACATCAATTTGTGTTTGTGTTATACGATGTGTATGCTGAATGTGTTACAATAAACATATGTTTAATCATGCTATTCAGATATTTAATTATAATAAACCGTTATTACTTAGTACATATCATTAGTGCAGTGACATATATTTGTTTAATTTACTTCAGTTGTGTAACAACAATGCAGACCAAAAAACGAATTGCGGTCTTCGTACAGCAGAGGGCAGCATATACCCTGCATATACCGGATATGGAATTAATAGACACGTAAATAAAGAAGAATAAGTGACCTGTAGTGTGTTTTAGAAGTTAGTCTTGTTCTATTTTGCAAGTTGCTGTAATGCGCAAGTACTAATGGGTTATCGCCATAGTTACCAGACAAGTGGACAGCGAAGGCTGTTTAAAGGAAACGGTAAAAGTATCTGAATGAACTGAAAGGTCAAGCTCCTCAGAATGATTTTTGAGACTTTTAAACGTCGTGCTAGATATAAATAATATTTGAACGCAAGCAGTTATGTCCTGAATTAGGCAAAGACTGCCAAATGTATCTATAATTTTAAATTGAGTAGTTTCTGTGTCGCTAAATGTAGCTAGCCACCCGGCTATTTTTACACAACGATGTCTTTTTAAAAAATTCATTCAAAAGTCAATTGAATTTCTTTAACCTATATTATTAGCTAGGTTAAGCGAGCTAATTTTGCTAGAGCAGGGGTGGCATTCTGTGCATTAATTGAGCCATGAATTTGCTAGCTATCTACAATTTAAAATCGCCGAAGTAAACAAATATTGTTGTAAATAGAAAGTGTGACGTTTAAATTTGGGCAAAATTAATGCATACATGTATTTAAAACCAAAAAAATCCCGACAAAAATGATAAAGTGCTTGTCAAAGGACGTCCAAGAGAAGCTTCGTTCTGGAGTCGCTATATTTTCATTACAACAGTGTGTGGAAGAGCTGGTTTTGAACAGCATTGACGCTGGGGCGACATGTATTGCTGTAAGAATGGACGTGGAAGCCTGCAAAGTACAGGTCGTAGACAACGGCTCTGGGATGAGCATAGATGACGTGGAGCGAGTGGGTAACCGATATTTCACAAGCAAATGCAGTTCCCTGCAGAACCTGGAGAATCTCAGTTTTTATGGTTTCAGAGGAGAGGCAATTTCCAGCATTGTCTCCCTTGCCACCTTGGTGGAAATTTCCTCCAGGTCCAAAGCGTCGGCGAAAACATTCACAAAGGTGTTTAAGGAGGGCAAGGGTTTGGACGTGTTCGAGACCACGCGGCCATCACCTGGCACGACCGTGACGGTCTGCAACTTCTTTCACGGCATGCCTGTGAGGAGGAAGCGGATGGACTCCGTGCTGGAGTGTGAGCGCGTCAGGCAGAGGGTGGAGGCTATCTCCCTAATGCACCCTTCCATCTCTTTCTCCCTGAAGAACGACTCCACTGGGGCCATGGTGGTGCAGCTCCCCAAGGCCCAGGGAACCTACTGCCGCTTTGCCCAAATCCACGGGCAGGCCAGGGCCCAAAGACTGCGGGAGGTCAGCCTGTCTCGGGGCCATTTTGAGGTTAGCGGCTACATCGGGCGCGAAGGCCACTACAACAGCAGTCTGCAGTTTCTGTTCGTCAACAGGAGGCTCCTTCTGAAAACCCGTATTCATAAGCTGCTGAGCCTCCTCCTGAGGAAGGTGAGCGGCCAGGGGGGCGACTCCAACCTGCCGCACTCCCTGGGGAGCCCTAAGCAGAGAGGGGGAGCGGAGCTGCACGGTATGTATCTGCTCAACGTCCAGTGTCAGTACTCCGAGTACGACGTGTGCCTCGAGCCGGCCAAGACCCTCGTCGAGTTTAAAGACTGGGACGGGGTGCTGCGGTGCGTGGAGGAAGGTGTCCGACAATTCCTGTCCAGAGAGAACCTCACCACCCACCTCTCTCCCGAAGAGGTCCAGGATTATGTGCGTGAGAACACTTCCGGGCATGAACGGACGGCCAGCGAGGGTCAGCCAGAGGACAGGGTGGGGGCTCTTGGGTCCCTGCTGGGAATTACCAGAGAATGCCAGGGAATGGCCGTTACCAGGGAATGCTACGAGGGAAAAACCTTGGCCTCCAAACCTGTCTACAGGAGGCTGGCAGAAAGTCTGAGCAACCTAAAACCGCTCGGTCAAGCAGAAGACGTCGGTCAAGCAGAAGACGTCGGTCAAGCAGAAGACGTCGGTCAAGCAGAAGACGTCGGTCAAGCAGAAGACGTTGGTCAAGCAGATGACGTCGGTCAAGCAGATGACGTAGTGGTTGGAGATGGAAAGGAGCAGAGTGACCTGAAACGGGATGGAGAACCTGTCTCACTGAGCGTGCCCCTGGTGCCGATCCCAGCAGAGTCGGTAACGTGGACAAATCAGTGCGACCCCTTCACCCACGCTGCTACGTTACAGCCTGTGCCATCTAATGATGTCACCGCCTGCACAGAAAATAGCCACAGTATTGGATTAGAGGAACGCCGGTCTCTTTCAGGAGGAGACAGCCTGGCAGACATCATCACCACTGAGGGCGTGACGGAATGTGAAAGGCAGAGAGTGGTTTTAGAAAAGAGTAAAGAAATAGACTCTGTTTGCTCTGATAAACGTGATGGAAAACCGGAGGAAGGGTGTTGTGGAAGACAGCTTAACAACCGCTGGGAAAGGAGATTGGAGCCAGCCAGGGGAGGCGATCCAGGGTGGACCAGGCTGCAGCTGGGCTCGGTGGGGTTCATCAAACATGTGTTGCCCCAGCCACTAAGCCCAGAGGGCCCAGAGAGGCGGGTGTCCTATGTTCCAAAAAGGTTCCGTCCACCAGGTCCGTCCACGGTTCAGGACCTTTTCCCTCAGCCCGCAGGCTACGAGCCCCTGAGAGGAGACTCTCGCGGCGTTAGCCGGCATAGCAGGGGCCCGGCTTCTGAAGCTGAAGTGGGGATTTCCCGGGCGCCAAAGCGGAAGCTGTCGCTGCTGGGGGCCTCCTGCTTCTCAGACACACAAGACCCTGGAGCTGGGAGTCCCGTCGCCACGGTGGCGCCGCGACCAAAACTGGCTTTGCCGGTGGACACAGGATCGCTGGACAGGTTTAGAAGACTGTATTGTAAGAAGGGAGCACAGCAGCGCCCCGCTGTGGACACCAACCACAATGAAAATGACCTTCATGTCGGCACACTGAACGGCAGTTGGGAGATTGGAAATGTCGCCAACAGCCCGGAGAAGCCGTGGATCCATCCTGACGAGGTCACCGTTTTCCCCCCAGAGCCAAAACGTGCTCCGGTTCCCCTATCCGAGTTGACCGCCTTGAAGCTTCCCTCAGCCCAGCCCAGGAGCGGCAGGGCGTCCCTGGCTGCCAGGCTTTCCCGCCTGAAACACGGGAGCACGGAGGACCTGAGCGAACACCTGGTGCGGCCACTCGTGGACATTCCCAAGCGGCATTGCCCCAGCAGAGACAGCCCTATGCTGCATGAGGGAAAGGAAGTGCGAGCGACTGACACGTCCAGTGCCATCACCCCAGACAACAATGCTAATCCGCCATCAGGGATGGAAAAACACCCACACGGTACCCTTGCTTTCCCAGAACCTGCTGCCATCAGACTAAACCCGTTTTGCAAACTCGCTTTGACCTCTGACCCTAAAGCACTTTCCGTTGGAGGAACCTTTAACGATCCCGAGCGGGACCTCCTCCCGGGCGAGGCCACTGATGGGGTCAGGACCACCGCTTGTCTGCACCCCGGCGCGGCAGAAGGAGGCGGTTATGCTCCTGTGGAACCTGGCGACTGGCTGGAGCACTTTGACGACTCAGTGGGGAGGCTGGCCTACATCAACCGAGTGACAGGACTCAGCAAGTACGAGACCCCGCCCACCAACCAGGCCCGAGTGCCTTGCACGACGGACGTCACTACCATGGCGGTCAGCGTGGTCACCAGGAACGGTAAAGTTAGAGAGCCACCTGTTTGTGGGACTTGGCTGTGACTGGGAGGTTCTGTACAGTCAAAGATGATACTTAAATAAATGCCTTAGAAATGTATTCACCTTTAAACGGTAAGACTATACGCAAATCACCTTATGTTGCGAAAACAGCCATTGTTCTGGAGTCCATCTGGTAGCTCTGTTCCGCAGACCACAGACACAGAAGCACAGTTTGGCCATGGTGCGCTTTGGGCTTGAATGCTCTAGACGAGCTTTATTGTTGTTGTTTATTGTGTGAAAACGCTTTACCCAGTTTACGTCTTCTGTAGGGTGTGAGTACAGGTGTTACCCATTTCAGACGGAGCTAGTATTGCCCTTCCTGCCCAGGTATGGAGTAGACAGAGTACTTAGCTCAGGCCCAAATTGTACAGGTGAGGTTCGAAATGAACATTTATTTGTGCTAATTTACATGCTTTAATTTACAGAGCACGTATAGTACAGTACAGCGTTTAATCTAAGGGTCTCTGCATCTTTGTGACGGTACCAACTTGTGCATTTAGTCAATTAACTACGAAACTGTTCACAATCTGTGTAAACAAGTAAACATAAATAACAAATCAATAAATTGATTCTTTGTTTCATCTCAGGTGGCATTAAAAATGCTAACTCTCTTTCTACACTGTTCTCGGAGTGGACCAACCCAGTATTCATTAAACCTTCAGAGGTATAAATACACACGCACGCATGCACGCAGGCAAACGTACATGCAGATTACAACTAAAAATGTATCTTTCAAAAATTCTAAAGATTAGAAACGGATGGTTAGATTTTAAACACGATGGTTAAAATGTGCTTTACATTGAAATGCCTTAGTTTGTAGATAACGTGGAGCACGTGCTACCTCGTCTTGCACGTTTCCACGTGGCGTCTTCCTTGTAGCCGAAGACCGATACAACATGAGAGGCCTTCTGTCGTTACCTTTGGTCAGGTTGCTGTTGACGTGACCAGCGGGCAGGCAGAGGGGCTAGCGGTGAAGATTCACAACATCCTGTATCCATACCGCTTCACCAAGGCCATGATGAAGTCCATGAAGGCAAACCCCCTTTCTGCTGTGTTACTCTTTACTGGGCTGGGTGGAGACTCCTGGGGGTGAAACCCCTTTCTGCTGTGTTACTCTTTACTGGGCTGGGTGGAGAGTCCTGGGGTCAAACTCTGTGGCAACAAACGGATGAAATGAGCTTTAAGTGAGTCTCTGTCTTTTAGGTGGTCCATCAAGTGGACAAGAAGTTTCTCGCCTGTCTGATTAACACAAGGGACCAAGAGGAAAAGCAGTGTGGATCCACAGAAGGAAAGCCATTTTTCACTTTCCTTAGCGTGGTGTGTGGGTCTGTCTTGGTGCGCTGTGGGTCTGTCTGAGCACGTGTGTGTATCTGTGTGTGGGTCTGCCTGAGCATGTGCGTGGGTGTATATGTCCGTTTCCCCTGAGTTAATGGGAAGTGCTGTCTGTTCCTGTGCACTCCAGGAAACCTTCTGGTACTGGTGGATCAGCACGCAGCTCACGAGCGCGTTCGGCTGGAGAAGCTGGTGGCAGGTGATCTAAGATGTAACAAATACGAGAGTAAAATTTGTCTGTAGTAATTTAATGACAGCGCGTTTGACTCAGTCGAGATGTTGGTGTGAATGAATGTGCGTCATAACGGGATCCGTTTTGTCCCTGTGCAGACTCGTATGAGGAAGACCCAGATGGGCGTGGCCAGAAGCAGCTGTGTTGCTCCAGCGTGACCCCGCCCCTTGAGATTGACCTCACAGAGGAGGAGCTGAGGCTGCTCAGGTCGGAGCAGCTGTGGCAGTCTATTGGCCAAATGAGCCACACCTTTGGTCAGTGTTGTCGTGGTGAACTGGGTGTGGCTCCGCAGATCTTTCCAGCCGTTCCTGAGGGGCCTGGGTCTGGAGGTGAGGTTTGTGGAGACCGGGGAACCCCGGGTGCTGGTGGAGAAGGTGCCGGTGTGCTTCGTGGAGAGAGAGGCCAACGAACTGCGTCGTGGGAGGCAAACGGTCACCAAAGCCATAGTAGAGGTGGGAACATCTCCCCCACCACTGCAGTAGCCCGACCCCATGCAGTGGTGCAGCTTGGGATGGCTTGGGCATCTCTTGCAGTGACGGGATTGAGTGAAGTTGCGTATAAAGCAGCACATTCTAACCTCAGTCAGGGGTTTTTGTTTTTGTTAAAGATTCTGCACCACACGCTTGAGTCTCAGTGCGGTTAAGAAGCCCCGGTGTTGCGGCCCGACGTTTAGGCAGCGAGCCGTAACACCCGGTAACCGCTTTACATTCGGCGGCTCTCCGGTTGCTGGTAGTAACGCGTGTTAAGTGTTTCATGGTGGTTTGCTTGTCAGTAATGTGATTTTCTATTTCTCTCGTGTGCATTCCATTCTTTTAGGAGTACATCCGAGAACAGGTTGAGGTGAGCCTATTTCTGTATTGGCATAAAAACAAAGGCATTGATTTGCATGTCAGTTTCCTGTGGTTCCACTAGGTGGCAGTCTGGAGCAGCGGTGACTGAAAGCAAGCTGACTTAGTCTTTTCCCTTTGGCTCACGCAGCTGCTGTGCTCCGCCGGCCGCGTGCGAGGGACGCTCCCTCTGACTGTGCAGAAGGTTCTGGCCTCTCAGGCTTGTCATGGTGAGCCAGTCGCGGACCAATCACCTCGTCCACTCCAGTCGGAAAGCCATTTTAACACCGTGAAGCCCCAAACGCTGCTAATCTGAGGACATGCACACCGCTCCGTTATGCTTAACACCTCACCGATTGGCAGATGGGCCATCCGAGATCCGAGTTTGTTTAGCGTATAGTGGATGTGTGGGGTGAAACCATGTTTAGAATAAAAGCGCACTGTTGTCTACACAGCCTTTGACCAGATTCTAGATAGGGTTGGCTGACATTGGCTCTAGGCTTCTCAACCGTGTTAAGCACATGTTTAACTCTCTGGTGCGTTAAGTCTGACCTCACTCTGTACCGCTGACAGGGGCAATCAAGTTCAACGCCAGCTTGAGCAAGGAAGAGTGCTGCAGCCTGGTGGATGCCCTGTCAGCCTGCCAGCTACCCTTCCAGTGCGCCCACGGTCGGCCCTCCATGGTCCCGCTGGCCGACCTCTTACACCTGGACACCGCTCAGCAGGTACCGCTGGGGGTTACTCCCCAAACCTTTACTTAAAATGACTTTGTTTCTCAGGCCTAGTCGGACTGACAAACTGAGCAAGTAAAGTTGACTTTTAACTTTGTAGTGTCGCAGCCGCTGGAGCCGCGTGAGGTTTAACTCACAACCCCTCTCCCTCCGTTTTCACAGGATCCTCCCA
>JAOYSI010016839.1:11660-32757 GCA_025775065.1 Hiodon alosoides
TGTAGTGTCGCAGCCGCTGGAGCCGCGTGAGGTTTAACTCACAACCCCTCTCCCTCCGTTTTCACAGGATCCTCCCAAACCAAATCTCAAGAGGCTAAGACAGATGTATCGGGCCTGGGAACTCCATGGAACTAAATAGCTTATTTAATCAGGCAAAAATTGCACAAATAGTATGAACATTTGTAGAGAGAGTGAGTGTAGTCTTGTATGCATTTTCGACTGCTATTTAAAAACATAATTTATTAAATGAGTCTTAATCCTTAAGTTCTTCTGGTGTTTTGGTTTCATTCCATGCCCAAAGCGAAGCTAAAAGAAAGCACCAGAAAGAGAAGGCTGAACTGACGGATGGCGTTTTATTTACACTAACAGAGTAGGTCACAGCTCGTGGTCTTCTGGGTGGTACAGTTCACTCATCAGACGGTAGATGTAAGAGGGCGCGTTTCCGCCGATGTTGGAGATGAAGAGCGTGATAAGCTCAGGGGGCACGTAGTCGAAGACGGGGCAGTGCACGTTCACCTTGGACAGGATCTCACCTGGGAGAACACAACGACAAGCCGTCACCTCCAGGCGTTGCTAGGATCACAGGTAAGCATGTTTTACAACCATCGGCTGAAATGGCCAGCATTACGAGCCGATAGGTCTTTAGGCGTTGGCAATGACAGACATTCACAGAAAGAGGGAACAGGAAACCACCTTCAGTAAACTGGAGAACTTCCTGGGGGGACACAAATTTATGGAACGTGTCTTCTTCATTAGGAAACTGGATGGGAAGAGAGGAACACGTTTAAAATCAAAATCACTCCGCGTCTCCCATGTACTCAAGACGTTTCGATAAAAACACCGCCGTTCCGTCACGTGAGTATTTGACATAGCCGTCACATGACGCTGTGCAGTGATATCTCAAAAGGGAAATGCATGTAGTCAATGTGATGGCTGTACAGGGGCGTGCGCTGTACAGGGGCGGAGCTACCTGGGGCGAGAGCTTGAACATTGGCGCACAGACGATGAGAGGGGTGGAGTGGTGCTTAGCTGCCAGCGCCAGGGTGTGGGTGCCGTTCACAGCCCGAAGTCCGCCATTGGCCAGTACAGTCTGCGTGCCGATTATGACCTGATGGGACAGGAGGGCATGCTTTGTCTCTCACAAGCTGTCAATTGATTCACGTCAAATCAGAGCAACTGCAGTGAGATCTTTTACACAAGACGTTTTTGGTCCCCACCCACAACTCGTGAACTAGAAAAATTACTTTTTTGTTATATTTAACACGGAAGACTGTCATGATTTCACAAGTATTAAGGCATATTTCCCTAAATTGTTGTTTTAGTGAAGCGGAATTATGATCCAGCGGTACACCTTTACCTGCGATGCGCCTTTACCTGACTACAGAGTCGGGTAACCAACCGCAAACTGACAGGGAGAACACTCCAAGTTTACAAAATACAGGAGCCACGATTATCAGGCATTCAATGCAAGCAAGAATTTGGGAATTAAACAATAAGCCAATGACTAACTGTTAGGATAACGATAAACCAATAGCTAACTTTTGGGGGGAGGGTGGAGAAACAGGTCTCAATCTAGCATTCGACACAGTTCACACCCGCAGTACCAGTGGAAAACCAGCACGTTTCACGTCAGCATGTTTAACATGTTCTGAGTTTCACTGCATTCCGTGTCACTCTCCACACGTACCTTGTTGACCCGAGACATCACAGCAAATATTGCAGCGTCGGTAATGACAGTTGTCTCTATGTCAGCTTTTGAAAGACTGGTAGCCATTTCGTGGCCCTACAGAGAGAGGCAGAAAGAAGGCAGAATGGCAGGTCTCTCTCATACACACGTACACACACGATGGACATTGTGTCTCTCTCACACACACAACGCCGTTGTAGGGTGCTCACCTGGCAGAAGGGGGCGCACTCAGCCACGATGACGTGGAACTTGCGTCTGCGCGCGGCGTCTTTGAGAAAGGCCTCCACAGTGCGTGAGCGCCCGATGGTCATGATGACCTCGTTGGAGTGGATGTGTTCCAGCGCCTGCATGGCGATGTTGTCCGTCGTTCCATCTGGGAAGAGTCACTCCGACTGTTAGTACCTTGACAATGTGCCTGGTCACTCCCGTTTTTGCCAGGGCGGTTATTAAAGTACGATCGATCGGTGTCGCACCAAGTTCCGTGAGAAGTTCGTTGATGGCTTCGATCACGTTGGCTTTGAGTGGTGGGAAGTGCTGCCGGAAGTTGTCCTCGCTCAGTCCGCCAGAGGTTAGGAGTTTATGTAGCGATTCCTGCTGATCTGCTTCCTCGCTACTACCTCCAGACCTGTCGAAGGGGGCGGCAGAGGTCCATAACTACGGTGAATTAACACTCATCAAATGCAGTGCCTTGCTAAAGCACTCGGACCCCTGACCAGTTGTCTCTCATCACCCAATTACAAATGGTACATTGAAATTTTGTTCCGTTTGATCATTTATTTTATAAAACGCTGAAAGTTCTGTAAGTCGCTTTGGACAGTTGCAAATGTAGACAGAGAAGGCGATTACAAGGGGAAAGACCGTATGTACAAGTTTAACTGAAATAAACTATTTTCATGCCACGCTTTAATTTACCTTACATTGTGTGTCTTCCCTTCGCTGGGTTAAGGATTCCTATTGCATCACCTAGGAGCCCACTCAACATGACGTACGTGAGCGCTCTGACGCACAACTGTAGGGTTCGGTGTCAACGCGAGGTTCTTTTTATTCAGTGCGTGGTTTGGGAGCGTGTTCGAGTGCTCAACCCCCCCAGGGTACAAGAGCGCCTCCTCACCTGGCGTACTCTTCTCTGATGATCTTCAGTACCCTCCGCACCATGTTCCCCACCGTGGTCTCCGAAGGCTGCGCTGCGGTCATTCTCCGCCCCTCCTTGCGCACGATTTCCATAAGATCGCCTACAGCAAATGTATAAGAACGCGCCGATACCCACTTTACCAGATGTAGGCGTAATTATACGTGCTAAAGATGCAATGACGCAAACTGTGCTGTCAGTTGGGAGAGTAGGTGGTAAATAAAACACTTGAAAAACAACACACCAAGTATCCAACTAGCTAATCAGTCCTAACAACTGAATAGTTTTACCGTGTTGGTGGAAGCAAGCAATTCTCAATGTTCTGACCTGCGCTGCCCCATCGTGCCTGCGCGGTTATCCTACGAAGTAAGGATACGGTCTCTCTGGCGGTTTCTCCCGAACCACGATGTGGTCCTGTCCCGCTTCCACCCCGTTTAAGTTCAGCTAGAAAGGCCTCCGTTCGCTCGGAGAGGTCGGTTTCCTTATCGGTCACTGGCATGTTGTTCAAGCTGATGCTACGGCGACAGCAGACGTCTTTTTCTAAAAGAAGCGTTACTACATTACCCGGAAGCACTATGATGCTAGTCGCAACACTGACAGTTACATTTCCGGTTTACATAGAACTATTTACTTGCCAAAGCTGCACCAAACTGAAAGATACTTCGAAATTTAACCATTTCTGAGACAACAACTGATATTAATTAGTTTTTCGGAACTGCGCTAGCCAACTGTGCATAAATTGTGATATATTCGTATGGTTTAAAATAAGTTTTATCACTTTACGAAGAGGACATCACTAATGGTAAGGAATTAATTACCAGTAGACAAAACATGTATTTCAAACTTTATTTTGTAAAACAGCCAAAAACAAATTGAATCCATAACCAGGGACAATCGTGTTTTAAGATGTACATAATTACTAATTACCCGCAGGACATATTAATGGAGACGGCGGGGGTTTAAAAAGCTGTAATAAAAACAAAACGAACCACAACCCTACAATATATTATGCATCATGGTTATTTATTCTACACATTAAAAGAGGGGGTTGCCAGTTGTTCTCCAGCATGGCTGTACGATTTTGGATCGATTTCTGCTCCGCACACAGCACAGTAGACGGTTGTATGGAGTACAGCAAGTTAACCTGGTTGATGGTAGACACGCACATTAGTACGTCCTGTGTTAACGTCCTTTGTCTTAATGCAACCAAAGCCAGGCTTCGTAATTTTCTGCTAGTACAGTTTTACAGGAGATATTTGTAGTATGTCAACTTATCTGTAACAATTGGGGGGGGGGCGTCGTAGTTTAAGCTGGGACCTAAAGCTCGTTGTGGCATATGGTGCATATCTCGTCTCATAAAACTGAGTGGGGGTGCATTTTATACAAAAGGCCATTCAGGTCACCACCACTGCCTCCATGAATAGTTGAGTCATACTATAACTTCTTTTTAATAAACACGTTTTAATAAAAACACTGAAACGAGTCTGAAAGACGACATCGTGGATGACCTTCAAAAACCTTTAAATACGTCTTCATTGTGGCAATTCTGAAAACAGCATGCACAAATCCAAAAATCAAGCCACAACTGCAGGGGAAAAAAAAGAAGAGCTACCATAATGCTTATGGAGAAGAGCAATAAGAGTGAAATAAATTAAAAGCATTTAGCAGTAAAACCCGAAATGAACAATATTTATACCAGCTCTGCTATAATCCCTTCAAATTCATTTTCCCAAAATAAAACCGCACCCCAACCCCAGCGCCGCTCTGGATCGCGTTTCCTTAGGGCCACGTGGTCGATGGTGCCCTGGCCAAACAGGGACCGGTTTACTCGATGAGTTTCTTCGCCTTGAAGAAGCGGCGCAGGTAGAAGACCTGCCAGGTGGCCAGTCCGATCAGACAGCACATGGAGAAGATGCTGAAGTACAGGACACGCGTGTTTGTGGACTCTGCAGGTGGAAACGGACACGCAAAGTCAGGCGGGGAATGCACATCGATGCTCTTACCCAGAGCACACGGGACGGGAACAGGAATCCTGTCTGATGTACTGATTTATAGTGAACATAGTGATGTGTCAATGTATGGTCGTTTGTTGGTGTTCTCCTATTAGAAAGTGTTGCTGCTTCTTCTGTAGTGTGTCACAGTAGTGTGCCCAAAATCACTGTAGTGTGTCCAAAATCTTAACCGCTACGCTCTCTGCTGCCCATACTCTGCTAAAAACAAATGTCAAACCACAAAATTATCTTTGGTTCAAACTCTCCCAGCACCTGGGCTGCAGCCCTTACCGTTGGTGTCCCTCATCTCCTCCTCTCGCTTCTTCATGTAGGCAAAGTCGTTGACGATGGACTCTGAGAGGTCTTCCAGCCTTCGGAGCTCAACTTCCAGGGGCTTCAGCTTCTCCACCTTAGCAATCTACGTGGAGGAGAAGAATGTCAAGAGTAGAACTTCTCAAATTTACCATTCTTATTCTCCACAAGAGAGGTCTCAGTACACAACACCATACACGGGTACATTTGCTGGCACGGTCCAGTGAAACGGCGTGACGTTACCAAAGTAGAATTGGACGGTAAACCTCCTGCATAAACTCTGTGTGCTGTCATGACCAACCAGTAGATGTCAGTGTTGTCAGTGACACCGACAGGAGCCAGACATGCAGCTGCTGCAAGTGGACACCGCTAACACAATTTGTCTGGTATGTAGACTGCCCCCACCCCAGAACATGCACATGCGCAGGAGGTTCTAAGCGTAAGCCAGTGGCCCGTTTCATGGCAGCAAGCACACTCACCTATACCCTAATACACGTAGCCTGGGGTATGTGGGCACTCTCATGCCAGGAGTCCCCTGGAAAAAAGACATACCTGCAGTCTCACGGGACCGTCTGCCCATACCCAATCATGTCCTAACCAATGTCTCTGTGGATCTTTTCCCAAGAGAAAATACTGCCGGCTTCAATTAAGTCAGAAAAAACCTGTGGCAGCACAGGGAAGTTTACAAATCTCTCTGAGGGCTGTCAACCAGACTGCCAAAAGGTCAATCTGGGTAAATATCAGTGTCTGGAAACTATTAGACTAATAGAGGTTGCACAAAGTATAAATATACAGTACTGTGCAAAAGTCTTAGGCACATGTATAAAATAAAAATTCTGTAAAGCAAAGATGCTTTCAAAAATAATGAAGCGAAAAGTTTCTAAATATAAAATAATTACTATTAAGGGCAGTAAACGGTTAAAAAAAAAAGATTGGGTGTGACTACCCTTTGCCTTTGAAACTTAATTCTCTTAGGTATGCTAAAACTTACTTTTTTCTACTGACACACTAGAACTACTGACAAAAAACAAACACCAAAGACTACATTCATGTTAAAAAGCTAGGCTGCCAAAGACTTTTGCACAGTACTGTATATTAATTTATTTTTTCAGGCAATTATTTTGAATCGCCAAGAAGTGGGTGAGGAAGTCCGATTCGTCTCCTCCAGTCCAGTTGCCCTCCAGTCACCCATCTCTTTCACTCCCTGCGGCCAACTCGGGGCAAGCCAACTGGAGCAGAGAGACGAGACTCGTTAGCAACAAGCCGAGAGAAACCCTGCTGATCTGGGCTCGGGTGGGACACGGTCAATTGTGTACCACTGCTGTGCTCGCCAAGTCAGCTTCAGCTGGATTTAACCCTGTCAGTTCCAGGGCTAGGCCTTTACCAACTTAGCCACTTGAGAAGCCCACATAATGGAATTTTATACAGAATTTTGGCTTTTTTGATTTTGATTGAAAAGGAAATTCAGCAATTGAAACCAAATGTTTCAATAATTACAGGAAAATGTAATAATCAAGTTCAATTTGCCCTAAAAGTCTGATCTACCATGAACAAATAAATTTTCCCTAACTACAAATCAACTGAACAAGACTTCCCCCAGGTCGGTTTAAGATGGGCAGTAATGGTAATAAGCCATTCTGATATACACCGCTTCCAGTCTGGCACTGGTATTATTAGGTGGCATATTAATACAAACTCATATCCTGGCATGCAGCAAGAGTCCTTAACTAATGTCTAATCTAATGAATGGAGGGGGTGGGGGGGGCTTGTCAGTGAACGGCGTGCAGAAAAGTTCAGAGCTCTGGGTAGTTTGGCTGATCATTCCCCTAGCCGGGAAACAAATTTAAGACAGAGCAAACCACCCCTCCCCTCCCCTCCAAACCCTCGGCTGGCACCGGTCTCGACCCACTGTGGTTCAGTCACTTACCTCCTCATAATTCTTTGCCTCCACACCGTGCTTCATGTCCAAATTGACCAGATGGTCCGGGACCCGTCCAGTTCCTGGAACCCGGAATCAAAAGACTTATTGTGAGGGAGTCAAACATTCCGGGAAATCACCCCCACTCCCCCCACCTCCAGATCTAGCACCCGCTGCACATTCTCCGACACCAACCACCCCGCCCCCTACCCCATTTGCGTGCACACAACTCTGACCTCATGGACAGCCCCCTACTCTCTCAGCTAAACACAACCAGACGAGGAGCTTGTAGAGGGACAAATCTGAGGAATATGTGTGTGTGTGTGCACTTGCTTATTCTAATGTCCTTGGTGAAATTATGAAAAATACTAGCCTGTTTATACTACTTGATTGCTATAAACACTTAAGTGTAAATGTGTAAGCAGATTCGACTCACCCATTGGAGATTTACTTTCAAAGCAAACTTCAAACATGTCATTGTCTTCCGTTGTGAAGGCAAATTTCCCCTTAGAAGCATCTTCTTTTGAGTACAAGATGTGGCCCGATGAATCTGTTATCTAATGAGCAAGGTAGAAAAACAAACGGGAATCAAACGGCAGAAAAAATGACTATTGTCGTCTCAGTAAACGAGTTTTCTCGTTAAGCCAGTGCTTTAGGTAAAACATCTAACATGTCAATATTCTTCGTGCATTAAAAAAAATTGTATTACAATTTTTTTTTTTAATTTAATAGTTTAACCAATGGCATTTGACATAAAATATTTAACTTTTGTCATATTTTTGTCCTATTGACATTGCCGCCAAAAGGGGAAGATGATGATTGAAGGCATTTAAGAATATCTAATGCAAAATTAATTTATGATTATTACTGTCCAGCCGCAGAATTGGAACCTTGCGTTTACTGGCGAAAATCGAGGTCGTAGAGTTCGTAGAACTGGGCATGACTGGAGCGTTTTCAATGACGTGTAACATTGTCAATTAATGGGTTTTCGTCAACGCCTCAAGACGGTTTTGCCGTTACATAGATATAAAACTAGAATGTGCATTTCATATTCATATTCACGCTTCTTATTAAAAAAAATGTAAAATAAATACTAACAAGCAAGATTCCTGAGGACTTGACAACCAGGAAGTGACTTTTTAAAAACTCTGTGGCCCACATATCTTTAATTCTTTTAATCTAATACATTTCAGTGCTACTTGTGCAGAACTGATCTGTGCAAAATGTTTATGATATCGTTGTTCCCTGTCGCCGAGCGATTATATCGGAGGCCTTCTCTTATTATCGGTAATTATTACGTCAGCGTCCCGAGATGGACTCACCTTAAGATTGGTTTTAGTGTTTGGCTGTTCGCTAACGTCGTACTCCCCGGTGACCAGCACGTCTTTGTGTATCTCTTCCCGCATACATTTGCGGGAATTCACCGGCAGATAAAAGGATATAGAAAAGGCCGACTCAAAGAGAACCGGGAGAAGCAATATCGCACTCAACCGAGACATGGCTACTGGAAGCCGGATACGACAGCGATCACCGTGAGTGCCGCGTAATGCTAAGTAAACGGCTTTTCTCGACCAGCACTGTGAAATAAGAGCGCTATCCCTGACAGGGAGGAGAAATGCCTTATATAAGAATATGCAAATGAAAAATATGGAGAATTAATATTGTTACACGAGTGATACAAATTTTTAGCCCAGACCTGTTTGTGTATCTGTAACATTCGTCACATTTCCGAACATTTTAAAACAGGAATTGGAGAAAAGGCAGTCTCTCTCTAGTTAAAAGGTGGTTGGATGCTACGTTTAGCATAAACTCTTTGCAATGTGTTATTATAATGCTTTGCTACTTCGGTAATGTTCCGTTTAATTCAAGCCCTGGCGATCATTTACACTTAATACAAATAATAAAATGATGACTGTAAACATAACTTTCTGTTCTACCTGTTACAGAAACTTCCGTTAGGGAAGCCTGTTTTCAGGATATGCTTGTCATGAATGGCCGATTGTGTGGACACAAAGTGGACTCATTGGAAGATTTAAACTTTGTAGGCTTTGGCCCTGGACGCAGGGTATGGAACCGTTCTTCAACAGATGCCAGTTTCCGGCCCTTTAACGTAGGACAGTCAGGGTGCTCTGCACTTCACCTGAGGCCTGGGGATTAGGCCGGTTCCAGGTGACTTCCTCCTCCTCCCAGCGTCCACAGACCGCTGTTGACTGAGGCATTGTGATTAAATCTTGGACAGAAAAGCTGCATCGTGTGTACCAGGTTCAACACACATGCACACATGTCTTTTTGTGGCCAAATGAGGGTAGGGCAGCTTGTCTTGTGATTTCAACTCAGAGCGAATGCCTTTGTGACATGCTAGCCGTTCTTCCCGTGACTGAGATTTCCTGCTGAATGAGTACATGTTGAGATTTAGTTAAGTGTATTCTTTGCTGGTCTTATGCAAGAAGGTGAATTCCTCCATTTATAATGCAAGCCATGCACAGCAGTTTTTCATTTTTGATCTGCTGCCTTTGTGTTTGCAATGGTAAATTAATACGTTTTCTCCCTGGGATTTTCCAATTTATGGCATTGTACTCATGCTACCAACGTACATATTGCAAAATTTGATCCCATTAAAAAAAGACGTATTGCTTTCACTGGGAATACTAAATGAATTGCGACCACCGAAGTCTTGATTGTCCTTACCTGTAATGATGCGTGAAGCCCCATACCAGCGGACAGCCGCTCGTCCATAGCGTTTTATTGGTCAACCCTTCTAATGGGGTTATTTTTAGTCACTAAAAACAGACTGTTATTCGTTTGTCACTGGGGCGGGAATCACCCAGTTACGTGAAGCAGAGCTGTCCTGTTGCCAGGGAAACGTCCCTCTTGAGAACCCTGAGGCGAGGCGAAACACTTGCGCAAATGTATAGTCTATCACCTTTCCTCCAACCTGCTGGGTAGCACAGTGCCGCAGGTTCATTAACCCAGGATGTCAGATTACCTTCTGAGCACAATCAGTGAACAGGGCGCTGTTTCCTGCTAATGTGGTGGCCGAAGTCAAACTACACATTTATGATTGTTATGTAACTATTTGCATTATCCCACAACTGACAAATTATGTGTATTAGGCTCATCACTTTATGTCCAACATAATGCAAACTGCAGCATTTCGCTATTACAAGTGTCAGGTGTTATAATGTCATCCAGTGTACTTCACTACTGCTTAAAGGTGTGAGAATTCTGCCCAAGGGATGGATGTTCTCCAAGTAAAGTCGTAGTTCCCTCACCCGAGGTGAAGGAAGGAGTCTCTCCTCATTTTTCTCCCTTTGTCTCCTAAGCAAGCTCTGCCTGCTTCCTCCCCTGGGTCCGAGTGCAGACGCAGGTTGGCGTCACTGTGTTCTAATTTTACTGGCGATGATGCTGATGTTAAAAGGAGGTACCGGCACCTGCTATTTCTGCCGCTCTTCCCCCGTCCCGACTCCCAGAGGCTGGCAAGTGGTATTAATAGAGGTACTATTACGTGCCTCATGTTTTCGCTGAGGGGGGAAATCGTAAGTTGCTGTTTACTTTTATGAAAGGATGAAATATGCATGACCACATCATGCTTGTTTGCTAACTAAATAAAGCATTCATTTTGGTATTGGATGAATGTGTCGATTTTTCCTTCCGGCGTGTTAAGTGCAGTAATATTCCTTAACAATAAAGACATGAAAGCAGTCTGAGGTCAGCATGTTCAGGGCCGCATTGTGTAAAAAGGTGTGTCTCTGATATCGTATCTCTAGAAGTGTGATTTGCAAGAGCGCTTGATGTCACATTTGAAACCCTTTTTTTTATTGTAGCTGTCCCAACCTCCTCTATGATGCGAACGTGTACACTACGCACATCCTGTGTCAGGCCATTGAGTAAACGGCCACCCTTTGAAAAATGTTCCAGCGAAAAACAACAGGGTTGACCGGAAATGAACGTGTGAAGTGAGTTGGAGAAACTGCATGGCAAGAAGCAGTCGTGCCTGGTCCGTTTTATTGATGGTGACACAGCCAGGTTTGTCTGTGGGCTCTTTGTCCTGGCATGCAGATTACTACAATTTCCATCAACTTCCTTGGCTTCAGTTCTGGGATCTGATTCAACTGTTAACCAAATGTGCGGTACATAAGTGCCAACATGTTGCCATTGCCGTTGCTCATAAGTATATAGTACAGTAGTTCAATAAATAACTCCATAAAATGCAAATTCTAATCCCTAGTCCTTTTGGATAATATGATTTTTTAGAAAATTCTGACTATTTTCTGTATTCTATATAAAGGGCAGAAATTATAGATATAAAAATATTCAAAAAGGAATATGGCTGTAATGCAGAAATACCTTTTTTTCAGTCTTCACTGAACTCTAAACTAAAAGGACACTCTGAATTTTCACCCTAATGTTAGAAAAAAAAGAAATATGACAGTGAATTTTCACCCTGATGTTAGAAAAAAAAGAAATATGAAAGTGAATTTTCCACTTTTCATTAAAGAAGTTCTACAACCTTGTAATTGCTTTCATGTATATAGACTTGTACTTTTGCAGCCTCAGAAAATACTCACTGAATGCTTTTAGCTGTATGCAGACCATCTTACCGGCAGAATATCGGTGAGACGATGACGTGGAGGAGTATCAATAATTCAGACAACACGACTTTGCTCTTTAAAAAGCAACCTCTTACCCACCTAAGGACTGCACAGATGCATAAAATCACCATCACGTCCCCCCCAAACGTCCTCTCAGGAGACTGACAAAACAGCTCTTTTATTATAAATCTGTTAATAGCAATGATTACAAAAATGAATTCCCAAATGGCTCAGAGCAGGTGACAGAAAGACCAAGGTGTAGCGAGGCGGTCATTTTGGATCAGATGCCCCCTCACATTTCAGAATGGCATTAAAGTATTTTTAAATCTACTATTTAGACTGGATCATGATTACATGAGTATCAATGCATAGCTGACTAGTCAGGAATTTCGTCAAAATACCTCCTACATTTGCTATGGAGCCTCAGAAACTTAAAACATGAACATTATCCAAAAACAGCATGGTTGAAGCAGAGTTGGCCAAATAATTGGTTGTGATTAAGTTTTAAAATACATGATGTGTTATGTAAATAAACGTACAGTGGGTATAATTCGTCATTTACAGTTGCCCGTTTTGGCTCCAGAAATGCGTTGCAAAGTTTTATAAATAATGCTGCCTCAAATGCAACTATGAAGAAAATATACGAATCTTGCGCTTATGATCTTGTTACAGTATCCTCCTACTGAAAACATAA
Source organism: Hiodon alosoides (assembly GCA_025775065.1). Taxonomy (NCBI): domain Eukaryota; kingdom Metazoa; phylum Chordata; class Actinopteri; order Hiodontiformes; family Hiodontidae; genus Hiodon; species Hiodon alosoides. The sequence goes on from JAOYSI010016839.1 coordinate 23,984, forward strand.
CTTCTGTTATCTTGGTTGCATAGCAACTCAATCCTACAAATTAATTGAAAATGGCCACTACGGTTTGCTTTTAACCTCTCTACGCACACACTACGTTAGAGCGTCTCATATTTCTAGAAATTTCCAGTTAAAAGGTACATCTATATATGGGCTGGGAAGTTGACGTCATGGCGCTAGCGTTGCGAGGTTACGTAAAACAAACGGAGAAAAAAACACGATGTCTATGTTACGTTTTTGGTCAACCATGGAGACGGAACAACTGTACAGTGTTATGAAGTTCGGTTAATTGGCGTTATCGCAATGTTTTCTTTATTTCCAACAGCAACAGGTATTTTTGATATATTTTATTTTTACGTAAGGAAATGGGCACCCGGGACAATGAAACGAAACTAAAGAGCAGTCTGTCTCGTCTTCCCCGCTTTATTTCTGGTTTGTATTTGTGAAAAGGACCATCATTTTTATCTATAGTCCTTTTGAACTCTCCAAGTAGTAATAGCCAGATGCAAACATATTACGTTTGTTTAGTTATTTATTGTCGCTTATACCCACTGAACAAATAATATTTTTGATTTAGACAAGCATTTCCAAACTCTAGAAAAATTAAATTAAAATATAAATACCTGGAAGGTTAAATACATTTAAACACAATACGTTTTCACAGAAAACTGCCTCCATATTTTGACTCAGACCACCTGTAGACCATGGTTAGACAAATTACGCCATTTATAAATGTCAGTTTACAGTATGCATATATTCAGTCAACCAATAAGAAACCATCAATACAGTCGTTGGATTATCAATATTTCCATGAGCACATGTTTAGCCAGTCACTAGTAGAGCTTTAATATCTAGCTAGCACCAAGAGAACAAGAACCTAAATGGTTTACCATTTCTGGCGTGATTATGCATGCTTCATAAAACAGTAATACATTATGTGGAAAACATGTTAATGTTTTTTTTTTGCTACACAGTTGAGGCAATAATGGTCAATATTGAAATGGAAAGGTTTTTAAAGAAGTTTCTGGTAGGTCCATGCCATAGCCCTGGGATCCGGTTTCCCTGTTTTTATGCGAAATGTGTGGTGAGGAAGTTCATCAACATGCCCTCATAAGGCAAGCAGGGTTGGAGAGCGGAGGGAGTCACATGACTGGTCGTTGCTGCTGCCCCTTCTGTGGGCCACCCCACAGGTTGTCTTGGACTCCTCCCCGGGGTAGGTGAAGGCGAAGGAAGACGTGTATGTTGTGCAGGCCGGGGTGCACAAGAGCTCAAAGTCTGCCGTGGAAGGTGTGTAGAGGGGTTCCCAGTCTGGTGTGTAGAAGGGGCTGGAAAAGTCCAGATCAGGAACTGATCGTGACGCTTCCTCTGTGGTTTTCTTCAGGGACTCCAGCAAGTCCAATGACACCTCCAAGGAGCTGTTCAGGTCTGACATTTTGTCTAAAGTGACAGGGCCAGACGAGAACACGGTTGGCTTGGGAGAGACTGTTGAAGACCCTAAGGTGGAAGCTGCAAGAATGGTGCTTGTGGCCTGAGAAGTTGGTTCACTGCAAAGGCTGTGTGCCGGAGAGACGGACGTCTCTGGAAAGCCCATTTCCAAGTCTGCAGGGATCTTGCAAGCGGGCTTGTGAGCAGCCAGGATGAACTCCAGTCGCTCCTTCTCTTTCATCAGATTGTCAATTTCATTCTGAAAACTTGATTTCATATCTTCCAAACTGTCGGTTTCCTTTGGGGAGGGAAGGTAAATCGTTTATTGGAGATTCGCTAACAATGCGGTACAGTTCTACTTTGTAGAAGCCAAAGTGTCATCTACATCTGAGAAATACTTACAGCCTGCAGGGTGTCTGTGAGTTCCCTTCTCCTGTTGCGGCACTTTGCCGCCGCCATCTTATTTCGCTCTCTGCGGACCTTCCTCTTTTCCTCTTCTTCAGGAGAAAGCTGTAAAACACAAGACACTTCATTTAGGCATGGTGCATCAGTAATTACTTAACCTATCCTCCACTGGTATCCATTGTACTGCAGGCATTTCAGCGAACATCGAGTCTGCATAAAGCTTTATGGGCGGCAGCTTAGTAAAGACTAAGTTTTCACGTTGAGACATTGCCAAGGCATAATTACAGTGACGCAAAGGTGTGGAATTACCTGTGAAATTCTGCTCCTCCTTTCAGACGTGCCTTTGGCCACCGCAGACTTTATGGTCCCCACCCTGCCATATGTAGGACTTGAATCCTGACCATTGTATGGATGCAGTCGGTTCTGGGAAGGTGCCACTGAGATCATGGTAGTAGGCTGGACCATCCACTGCAAGTCTGGAGCAGTGGAAATTGCCGTGACAGTCGGGATGAACGAGGCACTTGCAGAGAGATCAGCAAAATCCTGTAGAGAAGAAAACACATACAAAAATATGTCAAGAGTTGTACGGATTATAACGATGAAATGCGATTCCTGTGGCAGCGTCAGGGCGCCTGATTAGTGCGTTTTGGCAATGCATGTTTGAGGCGGTTACATGCATACTGGTCTTAAGTAATAAAAGCATTTAAATGCAACTCAGTGACGCTAATTAGGACGCGAAACTGCTCTCGGAGTTCCCTGAATGAATTAGGAACTTCGAGTGATGAGAGTCCAGGGGAACCCCGAATATTTTCGCAGACAAATGAGCAAAAGCAGTAGTTTCGCGTAGTTTAAAATACTTCTAACAAACGTGACAGGGGGCGACTCGGCTTTCAAGACCACTGTTCAAGTACTTCCTATATTACACAGAAAATGTCGGGGGTGTATAATGTACACGTTATATCTGAAAGCATGCGTAGGTAAAATTATATTTGTTGGGCGTAAACACGCATTCTGAGAAGTTATACATAGACAAGCTCATGTTGACTATTCATATTACAAAAATTTCTTACCTGAGATTGATTGATGGGAGACCCTAAACTGGAATATGATCCCGACGGAGATGGGTAATAAGTAAGGTTGTCGCCGGCTGGGGAAGCGGTACTGCAGCGTGAAGAAGAGTCGCCCTCCGTGAAACCTGTGTACAGCATCGTAATAAGAATCCGGGGTAAAGTAGCTCGTTCAGAGAATAATTCGAGGACTTCAACTGTTAAAGTTGTCCTTTTCCAGTTATCGCTCTAAATCGACTCTCAGCTAAAACGCTTAAATAGACCTCAGCCTTCAGCTCCGTATCGTTCCTGTATTCGTTCAAAGTGAACTGCCCTGTGGTACACTTACGTGATATTTATAGTGCTCGTCTCACGTGAAAAAAAAAAGACAAAAAGTTCTAAATGAGCGACAGGAGCGGAAGACACATACACAGAATACAAGGGAGTGAATTTTATTAAATGTTTTGAAAGATATATTTCATTTTTGAATAGCTAATATATTTCGAACTAATATTCCTAATATTTTGTAAAAAGAATGTAAATTCGTTTAAAAAAATAAAATAATCAGCGTTCTTAATCGAAAGTTACCCCTCTTGCCAACATAGTATGTTCCAGAATAGGGTATCCCAATACGTAATTATCCGTATATGGAATGCATCCTGTGAAATGGGCGGTTCACTGATGGGAACTGTACAGAGCCACAGAAACTGAGCGTAGGTCTCCCGTAATTGGCTGACATACTATACACGTAAGAACCCATATATAGAAGGAAAAAAAAGGCGTGGGTGCATGAAAGGGTGGGCGTTGCAAATGTTCTATGTTTCTTCATTCGTTTTGAAGATGGCTATATCTTGAACTAAATCCAAAACACCTGCCGTGCCCCGCCTATCAAAACAAATACAGGTACATTAACCCTAGGCGGTGTTCGTGCCTGACAGGACTTAAGAAGTAGGGCGTGTCTATTGAAGAACAGGCTTGATCCACATCAAGAAGTGCGCTGATGGGGTGTTCCCTACTTTTTGTCTTAAATTGTTTATTTAAGGCGCTTATGAAATTCAAAATCAATTATGTCACTGCAACTGCTGAAAGCATTTTTTATTATAAAAATTAATTAGTGGTCAGTATGTAAACAGTTGCGCAGCGTAAATTTAATAAATAGTTATATATATATATATATATATATATCTTTTCCGTAGCTCATACTGACAGTCACCTTTTAACAAATGACTAACGAAAATGGAAACCAGAAAACGCTAATACGAGGTAGTGAACTAATATTTTCAGCAATTGTAAAGGTCCATAGAGTTTGTTTTAGTCATGTATTAGAAGTGGGTGAAGGATGAAGGATTTAATAAACCGGCTCTACTTTATAAGTCAGGTACTAGCTAACTACTCGCGTATTAACTGCGTAACGGTTAAACTGGCAACTCGTTACCAGAAACGTGTGTGTTGATGTTTCAAACGGGGAACTGTTGTTGTACCCCTGAAATATGGGCATACGGCTTCTCTGATTTCTTGTGTTTATTCCAAACATTCGACGTCGTCCTGGTAACGCCTCCATCACGTCAGTGACGTTCAGTGACCGTTTAGACGTCGGAACGTACAATCTTAGGGCGGGGCAAAGTGAAGTGAAATGTATACCATTTCATTTGTATGAAATGATTTTACATGCCATGCGTACAGTTGAAAACAGTGAATATCCTACAAGAAACTACGGATTCAAAGTTTTTTATTGCAAGAAACTGCGCAGATAAACACATATCGTTTTTAGTCTACGGTAAATGTGGAACATACACCATTACGCAAGCTTACCTGAAGCCTGAGTTTTTCGCTAGGTCTTTATTGTCCAGACCTTGCTCAAATAAATGGTGCCTCTGCCAAGTTTAAAAGTCCAGTGATTATTACAGATCATCTAAATATCAATTCTAAATTAATTTGACACTTTTGCATTGTCTGGAGATTTCTCCACTCGTTTTAGTGACGGTCGACTTAGCTGTGTTAGGTCTAAAATGTAGCTATATAAATATTGCTCTCTGTCCGACAGAATAACAGAACATAACTTCCGAGACACGGTTCTTTAAACTTGATAGCCTCCCATTCAGACAGTTACTGTTATCGACGCCAGCAACAGAAGTTCAAATTTATTTGCACAGCGTACCTGCCAATCCCTGTATATTAATATGCCTATAACTATCACATTTCCCCTAATTGATAGAAAAACTACATGAATGTATATGGGATATAGCATCTAATGAGTGAACTGTGTTTTATAGCAATACCCCAAAGTTAAAATTAATATAACTGCACGTTATGAGCGCCGGTAATGGTTCTTACTTAAAAAAATATGTATTTGTGTATGTAGCCTACAACTGATCAATACAGTGGTTTTCTCTCTACTAAATACAAAAATGTGACGATGAGGTTTTTCATTTAATTACCGATTGCTGTGTGACCCCCGTATTCCAAAATATCCTATAAAGTTCCTTGGACAACTACTTATTGCAATTCCCGGCAACTTGAAACCACGTGAACAGGATGTACTTATATGGTGTAATGGGCTCTCCGCTCAATGGCCAGTTTATGCGGCTCCATTCTTTGCAATTTGTTGAAGATAATTGTCTAGGCGGGCTAACATGCGCCCAAGATGAGATAATGAAGTGAGAATTAGAGAGGGCACAAAACGGACAGTTGTTCACAAAATTCAAATCAGGGAGGCTCTAAAAAAACCCAATGGTCACTTGCTCTCGAACATGCCATTTTTAGATTGTTCTTTTGTCGCTATTATTACAATTTTGACGAATACGTTAGAATGGCCATTTGCTTTAGTTGATTCTTGTATTAAGGAACGTGTTTCATTCAGTTCAGAAGTAAAATAATGAACGGCAGGAATATATATATATATATATATATATGAAAATGCATTTTTGAGATCCTTCCATTTATATTTAATGTCGAACAATTTCACAATTTTTTTAGCGTTGCAATCACATTTTTTGCAATTTTTGCTAGTTGATCCCGCCTTGTTCATATTTATTTCATTTGCCAAGAAAAACAATCTGATCTAACCATCAGAATGTTACTGTCAACAATACTGTATATCTGCAGGCATTTCAGTTAACAAATAAATATGCTATAGCCTATAATATGTGCGTTACACGATATCTCCATTTTCCTCAGCCTTTTAAAATAAGACGCTTTTTAAATTATTTTTTTATGTTGTGAGCGTGGGTGTAACATCTGTAAATACTGTATCTCAGAACTGACGTCCTTCACGTGACCATGGTCACACTTTTCATATTCAGAAAGGGGGAGGTTTAGATAAGATTTAACGATGATCTTTAAACTGCGCAATTGTATTTAAATACATACGCAGGTTTATCACGTAAACAGTATCAGGTTTTGTCTTACTGTTCTTCAAATAAGAAAACAGCGCTCATATTAAGCCCCCCCCCCCCCCCACAACCTGCTCCCCCTCGAGGAAATGGTACAACCTTAGCGCAAAGATTTCATTCATAAAAATCTAGCACAGTATAAAAGGAGGAGCTTGCAAACTAATCTTCCAGTTACCAGGTTAATAAACCTGGTTGGAGGCGTTACGCGGAGAAACGTGTTGCCATCTACAATTTGCCCCTTGAAAGACTTAAAGGCGATTGTTTTTGAATTTCAACGCTTGTTCCAGTCTTGTGTGGAAAATGTTTCCAAATTTAAACACCGACTACGATTCTTCGTCTCGCTGCAGTACTGCATCTCCTGTCGGGGACACCCTTACGTACTACCAGCAGTCGCCCTCTGATTCGTTTTCCAGCGCCTCTGCCTCTCCGATTGAAAACACACAGGTACGAATTCATTATCATGGTCATGTCGATGATTGCCCAGTAATCTTATTATGACAACCCACAACAAATCTGATCTGTACCATTCGCCACCTAACCACAATTTAGTTATGGCTGATGCGTGCCTGTTGACTTTGTAAATTATTGGGTCTTAATTAGCTTGCAATGTTTGTTACGTTGTCGTAGATTTGTGTAATGACAACGTGAATTGCAAGATATTCCTGAGTTAAAAGTCTATTTACAGCTTGGGAAAGGAATTTTGAAATATTTTTTTTGGATACTGCCTTAGTCCTCGAATATCAGAGTAGTCTTCGTGGACATCAGTTAGCGGGGGCAGAGAATGGTTGGCGAGTTCAGTTTACTTTTATTTACATTACTCAGAAGAAAAACTCAACGACAACATTCCTTTTTATTGCAAATATGACCGCGGGACTGTGGTTGAAAACCACAATATGGCAAAATACTAACCACATATTTTAAGCTAAATAACGAAGAGTGTAGGTATCTCCTTGGCTCCAGCGATCTCTCTAAAGACGCTGTGTGTTGGCACAGCGGCTCATTGAGGAAAATATAATCATTCAGGAGACTCCGCGGCAGTCTTGCGTCAGCGTAGACGTCAGCAACAATATAAAGCTTATAAAGCTGGATATTGATCGGGAGGGTGGCTATTTTCGGTTTATTTAAAATATTTAAAGAACGTATAAAATGGCAACCCTTTAAAGCAAATTGTGACATATTTTAAAGTTGTATATCCAACTCTAAAAAGATCTAATAAAAGCAATCTTGTAGCCACTAAATTTGCCCAGTTCTGTAATATCTGTCGTTCCTAGAGGACATTGTCGGGAAGTAATTATGACTGGTTACCTGCAGTATTAATGAAATTTATAATGCAAAAATGTTCCTGTGTTAATTACAGTATATTTGAGCTCCATAAAATGTGTATTTTAACACATTTAACCTTTTTGCGTGTGACTGATTGACAGTTTGTTTTGTAGGAAATCTCTCCGGACATCAAGGTCTCTGGGACTCCCTTTGTTCCAACTGTGACCGCGATTTCGACCACCCCAGATCTGCAGTGGATGGTCCAGCCGACCACGATCACGTCTGTCTCCCCTTCTCTGGGCAGAGCACAGACCTACAAGACTCAGACCCCCATCCAGGCGGCTCCCAAAGCAGGCGGGAACAGAGGGTCGACCAGTGGCCGGAAGGGGAAGATTGAGCAGGTGAATTAACAATCTCTTTTTGTCGGAGCAATCCATCTGTACTGCTGGTGAAAATCCTGCAGCGTAAATTAAATGCCTTGTGATGTGGTTAAAAAAACCTTGAACCCTGCCAACAGTGCAGCACCTTTGTGCCTGCGCTCCGAGAGCTGGTTCCTGGCAGCGCTGCGTGCTCATTTTGTGGCTGAATTTATATTCAGGTCATGTTGAGTCTGCAACAATGGTCTATTTTTAGATGCGCTGCAGCTTAGGATGCCTTTGCCACTTTCATAAAAGGATGGATTGGAGGTGGTCAAGGATTAGGAGATGAAGGGGATAGATTCGTTGTGAACTTAACCGTAGTTATTTTGCTAAAACACCACAGCTCTCTCCAGAGGAGGAGGAGAAGAAGCGGATCAGGAGGGAGAGAAACAAGATGGCTGCCGCAAAGTGCCGCAGCAGACGGAGGGAGCTGACGGACAGCCTGCAAGCTGTGAGCAAAACCGTGCCTTCTCACTGACATCAAATCACATTGCATCCGCGCATTGAGTGGACAAGGCTTGTTTGTGCCTAACTCCCTGTCTTTTCCTTTAGGAGACGGACCAGCTTGAAGAAGAAAAGGCGGCACTGCAGACCGAAGTGGCCAATCTCCTGAAGGAGAAGGAGAAACTGGAGCTTATTTTGGATGCTCATAAACCGGTATGCAAACTCGTGGAGGATCCAGATTGCATCTTCCAGGAGGATATCGGTTCTCCGCAACACCTCTCCATTCCAGCAACCAGCAAGCTTCCAGAGGACGCTGCCTCCGAGGACGCTGCCTCCGAGGACGCTGCCTCCGAGGCAGCCTCCCTGCAGGACACGGACGCGTC
>JAOYSI010016859.1:0-37213 GCA_025775065.1 Hiodon alosoides
ACAATTTGTATGCATAAGTATTTAAATAAATGAATAAAAACAGCACTAACTGGCAAGGTACAGCAAAAAGGAAGGCATGGCCAGATATTGTAGAAATATACATTTTATATATACATTTTTCTTCTTCTTTTGTATAAAGCAAATTCTAGGGCTGCCCCCGACTAAAGATTTTCCTAGTCGACTAGAAGTCGTTATTTTAAGCCATTAGTCGACTAGTCGTTGCACGTTTATGATATTAATTTAATTACTTAAATATATATTTTGGGGGGGCATCAGAAAATTGTTTGACTTCCAGGGCTGAGAAAGGATGTTATAACTAACTTTGCTAAAACTGTTCTACATTACAGAGAAATGCTAAACCATAATAATGAGCCTTTAAAATATAAAGTTTACAAGCGCACGCACGAAGCGAACCGCAGCAACACCAGCAAAAGCGGTAATGATTCTTAATGTGTCGGACAAACCAGCAAGGAGATGGTCTGAACATTATGTTAATTTATTTATAAACAAAGTGTAACATCTGTGACATCACACAAGTTATGAACTTGTAACACCAACACAATAACTTTATAATATAAATAAAAAACAGCCTTTTGTTAAAAAACGAAATTTAAAAAAAAACGAGTTTTTTCCCCGCGACCAACCGACCAATCAAAACTTGGTCGACCAAGACTTTCCTCATCGACTAACGTTTGGTCGACTATTAGGGGGCAGCCCTAGAAGATTCCATTTATATATTCTATATTTTTCAATATATTCAACATATGTTCAAGAGCTAAATTAAAGCTGAATAATCAATACTATCTAAATGTAATTTCTTTAATGCTGAGTTTCCTCTTTTGCCCTTCTTTCTATGCTATGTCAAAAAAAACAAAATCTTATTACTTTGTAGAATATGTCATTTTTCTCAATCACTGGAATAATGAACATACTCGGATGGCAAATAAATTGATTTCCTGACTAAAACGTGATTATGTAGAGTTTTACAGAAAAATAAGTCGGTGAAAAGATGGAAGGTTGGATCGCTGAAGGTACTAAAGCATACAGATGGCTCTAATAAATGCATTGTCGTGATGAGATGGGGTGCTGCTTCATTAAATTACTCCTAAGTGGAAAGGGGATATTCGAAGCCCCTGTCAAAAATTTGAGCCGGGCTTGGTAAGAGCGCGTTTGCAGGCCAGTGGTGAGTGTTTGATGGCTAGGTAATTGGCTATATAATGATCTGACAGAGCAGCCACCCTGAGTATGAGGACGATGGGCGAGGACAGTCGGGTTGGTGACATGAGCAAGAGAAAGATGTTATTGAGGTACAGTCATCTCACGAGCTATGCACAAGGCTCCTTGGCCCCCTCTATGAGAAAAGGGGCGAACACATTTTGGCATTGTGCCATGATTAATCACTGGCTTTAGGTTTACTATTTCCAACCGGTAGTTTAATGTTGTTATTGCTGCATATGTCAGTGCTTTTTTGTTGTTATAGTTGCTGTCACATAGAGTGAAATGTTACAAAGTGGTATTTGCTACTCTTTGTTTTTGTTTGTCTTTTTGAAAGAACGCTCCCAAGTGAAATCTAGATTTAGCACCATGCATTTCAAAGCCGTTTCATTTCAACAGCCTGAAGAGTTTTAATTAATTCTCTCGTTGTGTGTGCCATTCATGGCTGCCATTTTGTCTCTACTTGCAGACGCTTTACACAGCACAGAGCCAGGTTTTCATCAACAGACACAATTCCTTGTGATAACAGAACTCATCAGAGGGGAAGCAGGAGAGTTTGCTGCACCCGTGTGATTCACACAATGAAACTGAGAAGTTCAGGTACAGCAAAATACATATCTGGGTTTTTGCACAGAGAAAGGGATTCAAAAGAGGATGTGAGGAGGCTTTTCGGGTTTTACAAGATGTAGGCTGATTCGATTAGACATGATGATTGTAGTATGTATTATATTTACTCATAACAGCCATTAACAAAGGATTATCTTCTAATTGACAAGTTTTACAACCAGCTCACCCATTGATTTCAATGCACTAAAATGTCGTATTACATCAGCACATATGTTTTTACATGCGATTGACAAATTTGAGTGGGTGCAGGCGCCCAGTAAAACCAACAGGAGATGCTGGTTGGCAACAAGCTGAGAGAAGTCCTGCAGATTCCCACCCACCCAAAACTGGCAGCAATCTGCAAATTTTTGGACACTGCAGTGCTCCCAGTCTTGATCTGATATGGTCTGGTAATTCCAGACCTTAGAGCTCAGCCGAGCATCTTTTGACCACTACTGACCACAACATCAAAATGTTCACCCTCCCGACCACAGCGACTAATAGCCTTAGCCCAAAAGTCCCAAGTGAAGGTTAACCATATTTTAAATACACATAGACGTCTCAGCTATGTAAAGTGATTACAGTTTTATGGCAAGGTTTAAATGACTAGGTTTAAAGGATACTAATATTCTTTTTAGGCTTGTGCTCCCACAATGTAACTGTGCATTGCTGAAAAAAGCCTGTATCCCTGCTCTCAGTGCCTGAGTGTTTGTGATTACTGCTGTGTGTTCCTGACAGATGTATCATACACAAATTAACGCACAGTATTTTAAAAAGGGTATTAGCCGAAGCCTGCTGTGCCAGCTTTGAATTTCTTTTATTTTTTACGGATTCCAGATGCGATCTACAAACACGTTCCATTATCCACACAGTTACAGCTCCACGTTGTGAATTTAGAGCATGTTCGGGGAATACAAAGAAGTCAAACCCATTTTTGAGCATTCCAAGAAGCAGCCGGGTGGCTACATCAAAACCACATTTACAAAGTAGGGTTTAATGGTGTTAGGAAAATAACTAACAGGACATTCCTGTTTCACATCAGTTAGCTTTTCACGCTTGTTACAGATATGCAATACATTTTTTGCAATGAGATCTTGAATGCAGTTGATTTAGCAGAATCAACGCTTTTTGAACTCACAGCTGGCTTTTTGATCACACTCCCATCTTCTTGAGCTGTTTTTAATACATGCCAGTGAAGTAGCAAACCTTGGTGAAGGGAACAAAAATAATGCATGATTGAGAAAATGAATTGGTAGATTGCAGTACGACCAGCATTTCAGGTCAGATGCTTGATTTGTTGATTTCTGTACTCTCCAGAAAGTGCAGAGTTAGTAAACAATGAAATTCTGAGATATAGCAACATTTTTGTAGAATCACAGGAATAGATTGAGGAGTTTAAAAAGGAGCCACAAACATAGCATTTCCATGATTACATAGAATGTAGAGAAGAAAAAAAAACAATTTTTTTCAATATCATTTTTCAATATCATTTTATTGTAGCTGACACGCTACAGTTATAAAAAATGTAGGTCAATTATTTCCAAAAGGACAAAGTCGCACACCTGGTTATGCCCAGTCCGGGAGTGATCAAACAAAGGGAGACGGACCTCTAACTTTTTTTTTTTACAAATCTTTATTGTGCTCTTTAGACAGTGAGTTTTGGTCGTCACAGAAGGTTCTGCACATTTTCATAACCTGTGTTTTCTTAAACTGGTTTGATACACTGTTTATTACCCCCCTTTCAGATGTAAGGGTTTTGGACATATTGTCTGTATTAGAACTTAATGTTTTTACTCAGGAACTAACCACATCCCATTGCTTCACAAGTGGTATGGAACACCCTGGCCTATAAAAACAACATTTAGAGGTAGCAATGTTATTATTGTGTGGAATCTAAATGATACATTACCACGGATTATGTTCTTGGGTTTATGACTGATGCCTGTTCATGACATCGCTCTCCTGAATGTGGTAACTATGCCAGTCCTGGTCTTGTGTGCTAACACCAGAACGTGCTGTCTCTGGATGGAGGGCGGGTGATCTCCTTCACTTTGCCTGACTGTCCCCGGAAGTTTCTTCAGAGAATGTCCATATAAATGACATACTCCTTGGATTTGTCTTTTGGATCCGTAAGATTAATATATTGTCTCAGTTTTAATATTACCCTGTATGGACAATATGTTACTGATAAAATACATACAATTTATATTTTGCATTAATGTACGTTAGTTTTCCTTTGCTACTTGACTACCTTGTGGGATCAGGGATTTTTTTTTATTCTTCCAGAAAGTTTGTATACTCTTTATATAATGTACACTTTGGCTGAACACAATTTGTTAGTTGTACATATTGTTTACCTGTGATGTGCCTGTTTGATTTTCCATTCTTAAGTTACAACCCACTAAAGTACTACAGTGGCAGCACAGGCCTTCTGGGATGTGTGTATCAATGGGTATTAGAGAAAAGGTCAGATGCCTACCTGAAGCACGAGGCAGAGGAAGACACTGAAGTGGATGAGAGAGCCAAGGTGTTCTTCAAAGCTTATGCACAGGTGGAGGGCAGACCCAGAGCCTCCCTGCTCCCTGTATCACGAGATGCGGGCCTACCAGCTCATATAAACTGCGGTGTCACCCATCATTGCTGTTTCAACCTTCTGGTAAGGTTCCCGAGATGGTCGGGACTTACAAGTACCTGGGAGTCCACTTGGACAACAGACTGGAGTGGGCTGTGAACACCATGGCCCTGTATAAGAAGGGACAGAGCGAGCTCTACTTCCTGAGTCTATTTCCGGTCCTTTGATGTGTGCCGCTCACTACTGCACACTTTCTACCAGTCTGTAGTCACAAGCGCCGTTTTCTATGCTGTGGTGTGCTGGGGCGCCAGCATCAAGGCGGGGGGCGCTAACAGGGTTAACAAACTGATCAGGAAGGTCGGCTCTGTGCTGGGGTTTAAGCTTGGCACCCTGGAGGAGGTGGCAGAGGCAAGGGCACTGTCTAAACTGCAGGCCATTATGGACAATAACTTCAACCCCCTCCATAACATGGTGATGGAAATGCAGAGCTTCTTTAAAGCTAGACTGATCACCACACAGTGTTTGAAGGAGCGCTATGGGAAGTCCTTCCTGCCATCAGGCATCAGACTTGTAATGCTGCACTGTGAGCCAGGAATCATTTACCTGCTCTGCACTGTTTCATTTGCACTTCCACTGTACAATTTCACCGTGTCCTGAATGTACGTGTTACTTGTTGTTGTGTGATTTATTTCTTATATGTTCTTTGTGTAATTTTTGGTTATTTCTGTTGTAGTATGGCAATTTCCCCCATGGGGGATACATAAAGTACTAATACTACTTCTACTACATAATAATAATAGGAATACTATGGGGTTGGAGAGCATCAGGCAGATGTTGCAACACAAAAGAAACCTTTTGGAGAATCTAATTCCTTGTCATGGGAATTGTTTAGTACACCTTTGAGGAGAAACAAATGACAAACAAACCTGGCACGTATTTTATTTTGCACTTAGGAAAGAGGAAATATCCACATTAGTATTTTTCTGTATTAAAGGTATAAACATTTAATTTTACATATAGGGTGTGCAAAATACATATGTTTGTTTGTAGTATGTAATTGTGACAATGCAGGTTAGTCGCACAACAGGATCCCCATGTTAATTTGCTCAGTTGGTCCAAATTCTTTTACTTATTAATTGTTAAGACTGTAAGGTCTACAGGTGTGCTAGACACTTAAGGTTTTTATTAAGGCAATTATTGTTTCAAAGTGTTTACTTACAGAAATAATAACTAACAATTTTTAAAAATTAATGAATTAATTATTGGTAACCGGTAATGGTAAACCGGACGCAGGTGTGAGCCCCTGATTGTAACAGCTGCAGGACACCTACCCGCCCACCCTCCCTCGGTTAATTTTTTCTCGATCTTGTCTGCAATCAGTTATTTCAACTTTAATTTTAAAAGTGATTTATAAGTTTTTGAAGCTGTGATCCATATCCATATTGTGAGGGGGACTGAGCTTGTATATTTGCGCTGTGGATAAAATAAACTCAAACACAAACTTTTTGAAATGTTGTTAATAAATGTATTAATATTTGTAGAATTGGGATTTTGGGCCCGCTATGTGTCCACCAACCTCCTTCCTTGTACTGGTACTTATGACAGTAAGGGTTTACGAGTAAATGGAATTCCAACCGTTTACAGTTAAAGCACAGTGTTGGAGTAAACTTCTGTTCCTTTATCCCATCACTTTCTGATAATTCAATTTCTAATATATCATCATGTTTTGCATTTGTAGTCAAGTCTTTCGGAATTGGAACGGTGGAGCGTGTGCTATATATGGCTTCAATACCCGCCTAAGTGTTGCACCAGCGACCCCGCAGGCAGGCAAAACAACAACAACAACAATAAGGGCTGACCCAGAGCATACGGTTATTAGTTTTATTTGTTCATCATGAGACTTGATGACACCTTCAACATTGGGTAGATTAAGATACAACACTAATGTGACTAATTTGAAGCAATTTAAGTATTTCTAACATATTGGTACAACTGCGTGGGAAGGGTCCAGGACCTCTGTGGCAGAGAGTGATGGTCGGGGATGCTGAGAACGCCGATATGGACCGGAGAGTGCCTGGAAAGCCAGGCGGTGGTACCCCTGAAGGTCTTGGGGGTTCAATGTCATGTGCAACAACGTTTTCAACTCGTATGACCTGGATCAAGAGCTACTCAAACAAGCTCTTGACTTGTACTTATGCAATAACTCATATGTAAATACAGGCTCATTATTAGGGTTTTTAAAAACTCATTCACAGATAGATTTTATTTTTTTTTAAAAGGTATTTTGACAAATGTTACACTTTTATGTATTGGCCAAAACCATTGTATCTGGTTTTTCAGGCGTTTTCTGCCACAAATTTGAATGTTTTTTTCTCAAAATGGTCAGATAGGCTATATGTATCATTGCTATATCGCTGACAGGAGTAGTCATCCTTGAGCTGGTCACGCCTTTTCACGCAGTATGTGTAATGTGAATAACTGTCAACAAAATAAACTTGCTCTTTACCTTCCATACATACCTCACTACTCAATCAGGTAGGAAGTTGGTGCTTTACCAGAGACTGAGGATCTCTGATTTTACATGGAACTGGTGGCAACCCCTTGTCATGAGAGACCCTTATTGTAGTATCACTTAAGTATCACCAAGAAAACAATGCTCTGGCCTTTATGACTCATCATTATAAAACCAGAATTTAAAACTGAGTTTAAGAAAAGGTTCTTAATAACATTATAAAACTTTCTTCCTATTCTAAATATGTATCCGATGTGTGACCCTATTAGAATTCCTTACCATTCGAAGTTTTGCTGCACCTGGTTTCGGCTTTAGCATTGCTTGGGTGCCTCAAGATTTACAATCATCTATCACTCAAACACTGTGCTGGCAGCCAAATGCCTCCTTACCCTGTTCAGTTCTTGTTAGAGAGTACTAAAACTGGGAATAAAAAAAAAACTTAGAAAGGTGATATCTCTTCTTTTTCTCTTCTTCTCTTCCCACATATTTTATGGCAGCATGAAACCAGGGTTACAGACGCTAGACTAAGACAATTATTGGTACTAGCAAAGTCACCAAAATGCAGATGTGGCCAATTAGATCTGGACTGCACACATGTAAATAAACACCATACACAGGCTTTGAAGCTATGAATAACATTTAACATAAAAAGGATAAATGTAGCGTATAGCTCATTGTAACTAAACGTGTAACTATATTGCATACTTCAACAAATGTATTCATACTTTGGTGATATTTGTAGTAGCTGCAATAAATTTCAGTGATTTGGATAGGAAGGACAATATAAACTTTTCCTATTACTAGTGCAGCCACAGGCTGCTGCCCATCTTAACAGAGGTACCACTCAATCTGTATGGCCTGGGGATTGACTGGTCTTATCCCAGTCGCTTGGAATGAGCTGATGCACTCATAAATTTAATTTAGACCATCACAGTCACAGGTCTGTAAGGTATATACATACATAGACTTTTTGTGTGATGTTAATGGTGCTGCAGCACAGATACCAGCGGCTGTAAAGTTGCTGTCAGACTATCTGTCTACTGCTAATTAATTAATTTGCTCCATGCCTGATCAATTGACCGATTTATCAATCGACATCACACTTGTGGTTGTGAATTTATGAGACCTTTTATCACCTGTTTTTTCTTGCAAGGCATGGTGGTTGCCAGATGATCATTTGCTTGCCGTTTCCTCACCTGGATTTTGTGGAGCAGGGTGCTTCATTAATTTGCAGAATAAGATATTAGATCATGCAAGATGCAAAGGGATGCAGGGCAGACAGAACAAAATTACTCAAGATGGCTCTCACAGCATATTAACAATATGGAAATTCATATGAGATTATAAATCAATATTCTACTTTCATGATTTTAACATCTAGACTAGAGCTGGGTGATATGGACAAAAAAGTATCGTTTTGCTATAACGATAAATTCTGATAATTAAAAATTTTTTTTTTTTTGGAGGTGTATGGTTTAAATGTGTTGAGCTCCAGGAGTGACAGTGGCATTGTTAGCAGGAGCACCAAGCTTTTGGGGCTTTATCCAAAATCTTTCAAGGACAAACAAATCACATCCATATCTATGGAGACAACAGCAGGCAAAAAACAGAGTGCGGGTCGGTTAGGTGGCAGGGAAACGACACCAAAGAGGAATTTCACAAACTAACTGATAACACAAATCTCAGGCAGAAAACAAAAAAAGAAAAGAAAAACCAAACATTATTTTTTTATTTAACTCCTTAATCTAAGATGGTAAGTTTCCTCTAATTACCGTTCATTAGAATTTACATTTTTGACTTTTGAGAATTTTAGAATACATGCTCATCAGTCTGCTGCCATGAGCTATCTTTAAATAATGTAGCTCCAAATGTAGTCCCAAATTTACTAACATCACATTGACTTGGTGGCTGTCCAGTTAGGTATGAATTAACCTCACTTAGCTTGGCTACTACAAAGGACCTGGCTACTACTAAATTAACATTAACAAATCAGACAACCACATAACTCATTAGATATTAAGTTTTGTTAACCATTACTGGCAATTATACTCACTGTTGCCAATCCACTGAATCATCACCAAGGATTATAAAAAAAGTATTATATAGATGGATATGTAAGTACTGTAACGATCCTGAAGCCTTATTAAAAAACAGTTGTGAGTACCAGTACAAAAATTTCTATATATAAAAATTTGTAACACTTTACAGCCATTTCATGCATTATATCTACTGCAATGGACTGATATTCAAAGCCAGGTTTAAAGAGTAAGGATTGCATTGGCGCATGGCGCTGTTCTGATAATCTCCTGTACAGCTCTGGTGCAGCAATGGGAACAAAGCCCATGGCTTCATGAATTCAGTCCTCCAGCTCTCTCTGACAAGACCTCATCTGGCCTCTTTGTGCTGCCTCTCTAATTGGTTTACATAGTATTTACTGCTTAATTACATGTGTACTTACAGCGCACTTTTCTGCAAACTTACACTGTATTTAATGAGCATTCTTACTACACAACTGCATCAGTTGAAACTGCATCACTAGACAAAAAGCTAGTTAGTGTAACAACTTCAGTGTAACAAATTATAAACAATTTCTCTGTGGTCAATAACAATTGCATATAAAATATATTGTTAACATTAAAGCAACTATGCTTGATGTCTCTAACTACAAATCTGTAACTTGTGTACTAAATGTTACAAATTGGTCCTGGTGCCAATATGCTTTCTAGTTATAAACAAATTCAAAGTCTTTTAAAAGGGCATATACCTGTTTGCACATTCTGAAAAGAAAAATGATGTTGGTGAAATAGTGACACAATCTGGCCCGGGGAGAAAACACAATTCTCATTGCTTAGAGAACCTCTGCGTGTTATTCCCGGCATCTTGTATTACTGCTGAATTTCTTCCTATATATATATATATACGTTTTTGCTGTGAAAGAACAAAGTCTATCACGCAATATCAGCTATTCACTGCATTTTCACTACCTAGTCGTGTCAATTTCCCATTCCGTGAAGTAGGTGTCTTTACTAATCTATTAAAGTATTGTCCCGGCAATCAGAACTATGTGGCTTTGTTTGGCGTCGTCGTGCCAAATACGTCGTGACCTGGCTGCCAAAAAACGACCCCTAATGCAAGTGCAGTCTAGTGGCACTCATTGCTCTACCCTGAACAAAAAAACTTGCATCGACAATGCATCAGATACCTTTCCATTTCACATTATGGCTAAATATTTTACCAGATAATATCCTGATGCCTCAGTAAGACTGGCATTTTATAGACAAGGCTATGTCTGCAGTCCTGAATCTGTCCTTTTTTGGTCAGGCCCCCCGATTTATTGCTTCCAGAACTGATATTCATAGCGTATTTGAGAAATGTGTACATGGTTGTGATTTCCAATCAATAAAAAAAATAAGACGGAAACACAGGAGTAAACTTTGCCAGACGAGAGTAAAAAATTCTTAAGTACAGGACATCATTCCAGTTTGCCAAAAAAGTACTGAAAAGTAGAATATACATTAAAAAAACAAAACAAAGGGTATGCCTTCGCCTGAATGCAATCCCGTAGTCTTCTCACTGCATTAGCTGGTTGTACCTACGTTCTTAGGAAACCAGGAGGAGCCATGGACAGATAATTTCTATCCCTTGGGCAAAAATCTAAAGAACTGCACACAAAGACAATATAAAGACAATATAAAGGTGTTGCTCACTGTATCTCAGCTATTTTTGTATAAAAATCAAGTTTAAGAGGTTTGGGAGGAATGCTACATTAGTAGCAGTTACCCTACTGTTGCTGTATGTATCAGCATCACATACATGTTATGTAGAGTTGTGTGTCGCAGAAACCAGAAAAAAGGAATATCAAGGGAAAGTGTTCTTGGTTAAATATATTGGCGAAAGCTTGACCACAAGGAAGTCAATTTAATGCATAAAAGCAATGTTTTATCCTGTTGCTTTCTTGGTTCTTCAGCAACTTCTACACCAACCTTGGTCACCTTAAGCATAAACACGGTTTTTAAGCTTATTTACTCCAGCTGTCATACACTGTTACTGCCCCACTTCCCTTTAAAAAATCATACATCCTTTATACCCTAGTGCTCACAGAAAATGCTTTTCGTTACTTAGTGAACTTAATGATTGACATACCAGGTATACAATATCTGAAAGCGTATTTCTGTTTTTCTCCGCACAGTATACATACCACTTTAACACAATGGTTCACCTTACTGGGCTGACAGCACATTGTAGAGGGAGGCCAGCCACATCCTTACCATCAGTCCAAATTCCACACAGCTCCTTCATTCGTCCAAGAGAGACTGATGAACCACTTTATGACCTTTTCTGTCCAAATAAAAGAGAGAAAGAGATCTTGGCTGGAGCAGGGGGGGAGTGACATTTTGTGTTCCATTGTATAAAAACAGTGCAATATTAATATTCCATGTCTATTCTGGCCAGCGACTGAATCTCACAGAAACATTGAACACATCTTGAGGCAGCTAGTTCTCTAAAACAAGCATGATATAACTATGAACACATCGGGCCGTGTGCTGCAGTCATATAGTAAGTGATCAGACAGTAAGACATTTATCATTACCAGAAGTCAAAGAAATATTTATTTGTACCATCAATAATAATTTGAACTGTAATTACATACAGAAATAATTTTAAACTTAGGAGTAAAATGACTGTCCAATAGTAAGTTATGGCAGTAACAATAGGCTCAGGTAATCATTTTATATTACCCAAATCAGGCCTTAAGACTACCAGTTCCAAGTTGTTCATTAGCATTACTGAGCTAATAGATTAGGCAGATACATTGTCACCTATGAAGACAGTGCAGTTGGATGAAATTCAGGGAATTTTGGCAATTAAAATCAGTGTCTTAAATTTAGCTAAACAACTGAGACCAACATATGCTTTCACTAATTAAAGCTTTTCGCTGCCTGATTTTAAAAGTTTAATTATTAAAATGTTTTCTTGAACTACTGCAATTAATTATTAGCATTGTCAGCAAAAGTACTTGAATAATGATGAAGACATGTAATATAGGAAGAAGCAAGGCTTAAATTCTCTAAGTTTTTTCTCAATGACCGCCAAATCCCTCTAAATAATCTTAAAAAAAGAATCCACTCCCTATAATATATATTTTAGAGCAGCTATTTGAGGAGGCCCAGTTGTGTAATGTTGCTTTCATATTTTTCTTACCTCACTTGATCAGTTGCCAACTAATTAAACTAAACGGTTGCAGAAAAGTTGCAGTCAAAAAGCTTAACATTAGCTGCAATTTAATGAAAACCTACGGGCTAGCCAGCTAGAAATGGTACAAAAAAAAGCAAAAAATTAAAAGTTAGCTGATGGTGGAAAAGAATAACGTTTCCATGACGCAATTTTTCATGATTTTAAATAAATACTTGTAAACGTAATAGAAGACCAAAGGTTTTAGTACCATATAATGAAGAAAATGTGCATTGTGTTGAAGTAACAGCACGTTTTATATTTCAACCAGCTACTTGTTTTTAAGGCATAGCCAATGGCCACTGTTTTGGCTGTGAATTTAAAATAAAACCTTGTGAGCCTCTTTAAAAAAAAAATTTTTGAATCTTTACCGGAGCACCGCTGTGAACAGCAGTGGCTTAATTTAAATCCTAGGAAGAAGTAAATAAATGTGTTTAAATTTAAATTGTTTATGATTGGAAGAACAAAACTGTATCCAATCGGCCCCTGACGGAGCCTTGTGCGTGAACTGAGTCACCTCTGATGGCCAGGTCAGTCAGGAGTTATAAATAACAATCTCAAGAATTTGGGGGTTTGAGGCCCCGGCAGGCCTTGGTTTGTAGGAGGCACTAAAAAGAAACACTCCTGGCTGATTACTTGTTGACAGAGTTGACTGTATTTTTGTCACATTGATTTGCAGCAACAGTAGTAGATTGAAAAATAAACAACTAACAGCGGCATTAATATTGATGACATTAAGGATTGTAAACTACTGGGGTTATTGCACATTATGTTTAGCAACTAACACAATTCCAATTATATAAATTATAAATAATTGCGGGCTAATGGCAGCTGTTGCACTCCCAGGTGTGCAGAGACAGGAAGACAGGGTTGTCATTTACCCCTTCTGTTAGGCACTGAAACAAGTAAATACACCATGACAAACTGTAAACTAAAACCTCGCTTTGGGGGGAAAATGCTATGACAAACAGTTTTAACATTTAAATAATGGTTCAAACAGCACTGCTGGCCCTTTTAAAGTGTCTGTGAATTTCTGAGACCTGAGTATGGTTACAATCAGTGCAGCCAACAAGGCCCTGGCAGAGGTAAATGCCCCATTGCCTTGGCTGTCAGTCTTGGCCATCTGGGCATGTTCACCAAGGTTGGAGGGTGTGGCTCTTGACTGCATGCCACAGCAGTGTATGCATTACTCATTAATAGCATTCAATAAAAAAATCACATTATAAAATTATTTATATTTACTTATATTAACTTATTTATTAATAGGACATTTTTCCTCCTGGTCTTTGGAACCGGTCCAGGTTCCTCTGCAGTTGGCAGTGATAAAATGTCTGCACAAGGGAGATGAAAAAATAAATGAATATTAAAATCTATATAATACCAATGCTAAATGCACTAGGACAATAAAGGAGAAAGAAAATAAAGAAAATGATAGGATCTTGAGTTTCATAGTTTCTCAGACAATCCCAAATTTCCAAAACAGCCAGAGAAAACCATTCTTTGCAATAAATGAATCTAACAGGAAAAAATATGGTTGCTAGATGAGGTTCTAATATCATGAAAAGATGATACCCAGTTAACTTAGCATGAGGATTATAAATTTTCTGATTAGCCCATTATTCAGTTAGAATTATTTCACAGCGTGCCGTAATGTAGATATTAATTGGCAATTTGAGGACTTGCATAATATTCTCTGTTTGGTGTATAGTTGTGGAAAGGCAATTTGATTGGCTCTTAAGGTAATAACCTTTCTAGTAAACAATGGTGATTCAGTTTGAAGTATCCACATTTTAGTTTTGGTGACAAAAGCCTTCACTCCACAGCTTGGTGAGGACATGGGCGTCTTAAATTGGCTAATGATATCATCCTTCATTTAATTCTCTCCGATATTCCAGATCATTATGCACCACACAGAGACACACATCATTTTGAATAATGCCTGAAGGGGCGAAACTCTGTTCCTCTGTTCTGACACGCACTTCTTTTTCCATGCAGTGTGACCTTCTTTACAGGGAAAGATGAAGCAGGCATGTTAATGCACTTTTTTTCTCTCCACAATTTAGAAATGCAATAGAACTTCTATTTCCCTGCACAATCATGCTCATATTTCATATTTGTCATTGTGCATTTTTTTTTTACAAAGATTACTTTGTTCAATAGCGCTAGTATATTTGCAAAGTAAAAAAGTAAAAAAAGATTTGGCACAATAGTTGATATTATTGGAAATATAATCTCATAAGGCAATATGATGGTCAGGTGACAAAAATGTATATCGGATCAAGGTGACGATGCTAAGAGCTACCATAATGAATGAAAGCTATATTCTTGGAGCTGATCTATACTTGTGCATTTTGTTCTCTGTAAACATAATTCGGCCTTAAAACCAAACTCAGTGCGGTGATTGCAATGTTATCTTGGCGATGTAGCTATGGAAATATTAATAGTTTAACAGTTGCAAAATAACAC
Organism: Hiodon alosoides; assembly: GCA_025775065.1. Taxonomy (NCBI): domain Eukaryota; kingdom Metazoa; phylum Chordata; class Actinopteri; order Hiodontiformes; family Hiodontidae; genus Hiodon; species Hiodon alosoides. The sequence goes on from JAOYSI010016859.1 coordinate 14,604, forward strand.
TAGACTACCGCCTGCAAATCAAACACTATACAAAGCCGATCTATCACAAGACATTAAGAGCAACCGGTAAATCAGATTTTAGTTTGAATAAAAAAATATGCCTATCGTAGCTCGTATGCCTATCATAGACTTCTGGATGACTTCGAAATCCACCTTGAGTCCGATGTCCAGGCCATAGATGTCATCACTCTCTTCAACTCCTTTGGTCTCCACCCATACATAAGGCTAGTCAGCAGCTGATCCTAATCCTCACCAGGCACTGCTTCACCACCAGTCTCATTGTTTCACCTCTCCACCTCTCTGACTCCCACCTCATCTCTTTTTCTCTATCCATCTCATCCTCTCTCCTTCCCCCCTGTCCTCCCACTGTCTCTCTCCACTGCAATCTTCTCTCCCTGTCTCCCTCAAACCTATCCTCAGCAATTACATCCACTCTGCATCCTATCACTGCTTTCTCCCAACTCCCTACTGACTCAGCCATACCTCTTGTTATCTGCAATGTCATCTTCCCTAGATCATTTTTGCCCTCTCACCCCTAGACCATCAAGTAAACTCCCAGCAAAAAACCTGGCTCTTAGACACCCTGCACATCTCCTGATCTCCTCTGAGAGCTGCAGAACACAAATGGAGAAAGTCCAGACAGCATACTGACCTGTACAGCAGCTCCTGCAGGAACACGGACCCACGACCTGCCCACTTGACCCTCTCCCGTCTCCACTGCTCCAGAGTATTGCATCTGACAGTCTCCCGCACCTCACATCCTCACATAACTCCTCCCTGTCAACTGGCTGCTTCTCTACTCCTTTCAAACTGAATAATATCCAGAGTCACACCCCTACTCAAGAAACCTTCATTGGACCCCACTGTACTAAATCATTACCGTTGTTTCTCAGTACCCCTGCTCCCTTTTCTATCCAAAACCCTTGAACGTACTTCTGCAAAGCAGCTCTCTCTCTTACTCACTCAGAATGATCTCCTGGACCCTCATCAGTGCGGCTTCAAAGCTAAACACTCAACAGAAATGGCCCACCTCTCCGTTAGCAAATTACTACACTCTGCAAGAGCGGAGAGCTACTCATCAACCCTACTCTTTCTCGACCTCTCTGCTGCCTTTGACACTGTCAATCCCCAGACACTCATATCCATATTGTCCGAGATGGGAATCTCAGGCATTGTGCTGAGCTGGTTTGCATCTTATCTTTCTGGTCGCTGTAACCAGGTTTCTTGGAGAGATAATGTCTCTGCCCGTACTATCTTACTACTGAACTACAATCAATCTCAATAGAGCAAGATAGCTCAGTTTTTGTATTGCACTTGAACCCTGAAACTACAGCACTTCTGTACGTCGCTCTGGATAAGAGTGTCTGCTAAATGGCTAAAATGTAAATGTTAAAATGTACTGGAGTCCCTCAGGGCTCAGTACTGGGCCTCCTTCTCTTCTCTGCACATATCACTGTTACGCTGATGACACCCAAATTTTTCTCTCATTTCCCCCTTCACAGATCTCTGTGATTTTCCCACGCGTCTCCGCCTGCCTCCAGGATGTATCCACATGATTGTCTGATCACCACCTCAAACTCAACATGGCTAAAACGGATCTGCTGTACCTCCCAGCCAAGCACACTTCTTTTCCACAGTCTCGTCAAGCCGCAAAGTCAAGAATCTGGGAGTCACCTTGGACCATGACCTGTCCTTCAAGGACCACATCTCTCACAAATATTCTCTAGAAAGTTTTTCTAGTTCCAGATAATTTGACACAACTCAGATCAAAAATGTAACTAGGACACACACGTAACTTTATATAACTTAATTTGCAACATTGATCCTTCTGTCTAACGTTAACTTGGAGATACTGAGATGTTTACAAATGTTTAATATATTAACTTAATGCAAATTTCCCACTGGTCAGTTTATTTTAGAATATTTCACAGCAGTAATTTGAGCATCCTAAACAACTTTCTGGCCAAAGACTGTTGGTAAAATGCCCACTGTCTACCTTTGTTTAATGTAAATTTTTACCCCTTCCAGAAATAATTGTTATTATTATTATTATTGTATAATTGTTTTCGAAATTGCCTAAATGCAATCAAGAAATTTCAGACATTTGCACTGGAAAACCTTTACATCAATAAAGAATCACTAAGAAATGAAACTCTAACAAAACATGAATTATGCCACTCTATGTAAAAGGAAATAAAGAAAGGGAATGTGCAAAGCAAAACTAAAAAATAAAAAATAACACCAGTAGATGTGATAGACCTACACAGAACTCCTTTTGATGACATACTAAGAACCTACTCAAACCCGTATTGTGTGGCCTTGAAATCTTTGATAAACATCGCTATCTTTTTAATGCAATTTCTTTATCCCAGTAACAAATCGAACATGTCTCAGTCCGCAATGGGGAAGGGTAAAATTTTTGAAAACAAACGTAGGAGGGCACAAGACAGCAGCAGTCAGCTAATTACAGCTTATGTTCCTGACTTTTAAACAGGACACGGAAACAGGCTTGTAAAATCAGTAGAGGGTAATGAAAATATTCTCAAAAATACTAAACATGGCGCATATATAACAATAATTGTAGTGACCTGGGGGGTTAGAGGTAGTGGGAGGGGCTGCCCCATGTTCTGGGGTGACGTTACCCGTCCGCAAAGGCGGGAGAGTTTGTTGTAAGGGCGGGAGACCATGTCAGGGGTTGGAGAATTAGTTAGAATTAGAATTAGAATTAGACAGCAGGTAGGGAGAGTGAGGAGTGTATGGGGTTGTAGGTGAGTGCTGTAGGGGGGTTCCCCCGCTCAGGAGTGTGGGTGGTTCTGCTCTCAGTAGGAGACAGAAGGAGGGGGGGACGTGATGTGTGTGGCGAGTTAGAGAAAGAGAAGAGTAGAGAGCATAGGAGAGCGAAGCAAGCAAGTGAATTGGAGAAGCCAGGAAGAAAATAAGGAAGGGAGTTAGTTGAGGAGAAGTTGTTAGGACAGGCTTATTATTTTGGTGTAGTCTCAGCCCATAGGGACCGTGTGTGCTACAGAGGCGCAAATAAAGCCAACTCCCAGTCATGATCAAAAATTGTTCCTGGCTGTTATCCCAACGCACCCACACCAATGAAACTCACACCAAAGAAGCTCACTGCAAACGCTACAGTACATTATTGTTGCACATATTTTTCTCGCTGGCATGTAAGGTTGCACATGTTTTGTTTAGGTGTATTTTGTATGCCATTGTTTTTGTAAGTCACGTTTTCCTTAGCTTGGTTTGCTGTTCAGTTCATTGTATACGTAATGTACGTTAACAAGATTCAGGACAGAGAAATGTATATAAGACAAATGTTACATAACTTCACTTCAGAAAACAACGGCGTACAAAATACATGTAAACACTCACCCAGCCTTACATGCCAGCGAGAAAAATACTACTACAAATAATAATTACACTAATTTATATATGTGTTCCATGGCTTGTATTATTGATGATAGTTCAGCCTGAATTTTTTTCTTCCTGACGATACACTACAGTTTATGCAATTGTGTGCCTGCACTAGTGCACCTGTATTGCTCCCCTCTGTCTGTTTGCCAAGACCAAGCTGTGCGCTACCTGTATCTCATTTTAATTCGAGGTGGCACCATGAATCTACGCAGGGATAATGCACATATTAATGTTTAATTTTAGTTCCAGCTGTTATGAAACAAAGCACACGGATTAACTAATCCCTTAACAGTGATAATGCGTAATTCATTTCATTCTGAATTTTCAAACATTTCAATGGTTACAGTAAAGTAACCATAGTTAGAGACTAATTTATTTGACCGAATGACGTGTTTACTGTAATTGTACAAACATAACTCACAAATCAGTTTTTCTAAAGCAGCAAGACACTCAATGGTGTGTACTGTTGCAATTATTGACATCTAATCTCGGGTGTCTTCTTGCTTTGTTAAAAAAACCCAATGTAAGTCCTTTTAAAGTGGTCACAACTTTCATGGGTTCTTTGCTATTATTCAAGTTTATTTACATTAGCTACACTGAAGTTTGGTGGGAAAGTTAATAGTAGTGAGTACTGTGCCTTTAAAACTTAAATAGTGCCATGTAATGGCAAAGTTAGATGGGATCATGGGATGTAAGAAGTAGAGCAAGTGAAAAGTCAACATATTTAAAAAAAATAAATTATTGATGTTTTATGAGCAGTTTTCAATACATGAGCTGCTAATATTAGATTAATTACCAACAATTGCAAAAATTTTAAATGGTGTTACCAAGCAGATGTTTATTTTGGTTTATGATGAGTTGACTGACCTGAAGATCAATAAAGTACTAAAACTACTACTGCGTCTGTGAAGCCTCTGTAAAGAGGGAACCGCAGGAGCCTTCAGCATTGACAATGAAGCAATCCTATTATTTGTAACTCCTGCATTATGAATACTGCTCCTGCTATTTTATGTGTTTAAAGGGTGATATTTAACAAACTACGAGGATTGCTACGAGGACTACGAGGAGTGTCGATCTCTGGGAAAATGCTTATTTAGTCAGAAACTTGATGGATCAGGGAACTGTGTGAATGTTCTTGGCTGATTTTGTCTTTTATCCTTGTTTTGTTCTTGCCTTTTGCAAGATTTACAGAAGCTGTATTTGGCGGGGTAGACCATACTGAAAAAAAACAGACTGGCATGAATCCTGGATTACTATGTGGCGAGGGATTCCTCTGATACATCCTATTGGCACAGATGGGCCTCCCCAAGCAGGACTAACATGTGAAACCTAGCACTTATAGTGTCCTGTAAGAAGCACTGGACCACAGGGCCACAAAGCGGAATACATTAACTATAGGTACAGTTTCTTTTCAGTGCTGGAATTCTCTCTTACACTGAAAGAGAAAAAAAAATAAAAAATTAATAACAGCACAATGGGAATACATTTTGTTTAAAACATATACTTCATTTTTGAATATTTTTTGCGAGAATTCACTTTCAAAAGTTATGAAAACCGCATGTTGCACATTTATGGCAACCACAAACAAACTGACAAACAAACATTCAAAACTTAGAGTTACAGATGTGACAGATAACTTGTGATATTTTTGTCACGATTCTTATAGTACAATTGGCACCTGCTACCTGTGGAATCGCAGGAGTGACTTGAATCTCAACAGGTTTTCAGAGTTGAAAAGAAATCGTTCCAAGGCTGAATAGTAACCGTCAGAGTAAATCCGCAGGGTTATTTTGATTTTTTCAATTTGATTGATAAAAAAAAGAAGAAAGAAAAACATTTTGAGCCATTATATGAATGTTTGCATTATTCTATTTATGGAAATGAGTTACCTTCAAGAACCATATTAAGGGCCACAAGTGAACAAAAATATATGCTCTTGAAGTCGGTGGTGAAGAGAAGCTTGAACCTGTAAGCTGCTTTTATGGTTTCCCGGATTGAAAGCACAAAAAATATTAAAAGAGGATGTGAAAGGGAATGAATGACAGTCTGTTATAGCCATTACTATGCCATTTATTCTCTCATGTTTTCAACCTTTGCCTTTTCTGAAGCACAAATAATTATGCAGAACGACCAATACAAATGAAGCTGGGACATATACGTCAGTGTGGTAGAGCTGACGAGCATTAATATCAAGGCTTTTTCTGGCAATAAAATATACAAAACGCGTTTTGTATAGACTGCGGGGACAGGATGGTTTGCTGCCTCAGCAGATAGGAAGCTGCTTAAAAAGCTGCTTGTAGTCGCGCCACAGTGAGTGCTTGGAAAGAAAAGAACATGCAGGATTAGGCATTTTGGTTTGTGCGACATCGCGGTGCCCAGATAATAAAACAATGCGTCTCGCTGCTTGGATATTTTGAATCGATTCAGTGCCTCTGATACTTAAACGTTTATTGGCCAGAATAAATTTTCTGTTAATATATCGAGCCTATCTTTTTCACATTTTTGGAGGGCTGAAAAGCATCATTTTAAATAGAATGTTTTTTTATGATACAGCATAATTGGTTCATAGAAATTGTGCTGACTCTGTAAATGCTCTTGTAAAGCGTGCATCAGAAATGTTGATGGTAGAAGGGAAAGAATCTCCCTATGAATGAGTTTGCTGCCTTTGTGGATATGATTCTAACCACCAAGTTCCAACATAAAGTTTGAACCTACTCAGCTAAAGCAACAGAAGCAAGCATCTGTTCTCAGCTGGCCTACTTTTAAATGTAAATTAATTTTATGTAAATACGGAAATACTTGCCTAAAGCATGGGAAGTAACAAGAGAGAAATATAAAGCAAATCAGAGAAATGGTGTCATAACCATTTGTTTGCACCAATAAGCAAAACAGAAAAAAAGGTAGACAAGCGGTTGCCTAAATGGGGGGAACAAAACTGAATGACATTTCATGCCATCGTGAGAGGACTACATATAGTCCTGATACAAAGCAGGAGCTAGCTGACATGTTGGTCCTATGACAAGGAGTTGACAGCTGGGACTACTTTTAGTGCCAAAGGGCTGAAGGCAGCTGGTATTATTTTGGTTAAGATGTCAGGATTGATACCGAAAGGCTGCCGGTTCATGTCCCACCTCAGCCGTTGAATGCTTGGTACTTAGCCCCCATTGCTTCAGTAAATATACAACTGGATGAATGAAGAAATTGTTAACACTTTAACTGCCTGCTAAGCAGCTAATAATGTAGAGTAAGCTACAGTATGCTCACAAAAACAAGAATTAAATACAGACTCTAATTCCATGGCTGTGGAGATGAAACGTTGCTAGCATCTGCACCCTGTTAATTTGTATCAGTGTGTAAACTTCAGCCCTTCTTAAAGAAATTTCAATGTAGATGTATAAATTATGTATATTAATTGTGAGTGGTGTTTATAAAGCTGTTTTTAAAATTACTTTTTATTACACACACCTGAGTGTGCTCTAATTAACCACACCATACCCAATGTGTTTAGCTGCGGTCCCCGATATTGTCCTGCCTGTCCTTCTGGGCCGCCCTGGGTGTGCCCCAGGGCTGAGTTTCACCGCCTATAAGACTATTATTTGATTCCATTCATTTTTAGCAGTGTGTGTGTGTGAGTGAGGACTTGTGTTTTCTGAACTCTGAACTGAATATACTGAGAAAATGTAATACATTATTAAACATATGATCACTACCAGAAAAAAAAGGTTTGAGGAACTGTGTATTTATGCTCAGATTTTAGACTGTTGTCAAGGTCCACTCTCTGATCAAAGTAAAAAAAAGGATTTTTATCATGGCAATATTATCATTGCAAATATGTCATAAAAATGTGTAGAAACCATAGTCTCTTTCTGGTAGACATATAATTTTTATAGGCAAACTTGTTTGTTTGGCTATCAATGTTGCAAAAAGTGACACTCAGTTAGTATGTTATTACATTATCCATTGAAGTTATTGCATTATTCATCAAAAGAATTTTTGCCAGATAATGTATTACCTACCAGATACTGTAATTAGTTAGGGTTATTGTTTAATTATCCGTTCAAGAAATATATCCATTATCCAGTTTTATTACATTATAAGTATTATTACATATACATTTTTTAAAATAATAAATGGTCAGAGTTTGCATTATTCTTTATCTGTTGTTACAAGGCTGTTAGCACTTTTAGCTAATGTGAGTTTGACAGCTAGCTTTTGCTAAAACATTAAAAGTTAATAAAATAAAATAAAAAAGTACCCACCAGGCCAAATATAGTCAAATGTGATAAATTACTCAAATACAAGCATCTGAAACAATCTTTTGTGAATGAATAATTACACCCTAGCCAAGGACGACAGCATGTGATCAGACCAGGATCAGACTAATTATAACCATATATCTCTGCATTCCCAGCGGAGATCTCCAAACTGACGTGGCAAGTAACAATAATAGAAAATTAACATATATCCGAGTTAATTGGATGTATGTTAATTAAACCTTAAACCTCGTAAACCTTGATCAGATTTTTCATTTGTATGAACTGGAGCACATTTGAAAGGTTCTTTATCTCCTGTAATGCCTCTGATCTACCATTTTCTAGACTTCATTCCGACTTCATAAGATCTGAATTTATTCAGTTTATGACAAGAGTCAGACTCCAGTGTCGGTATTAAACTAGCATGGACATAACATAGTAACATTCTTGGTGAGTATTTCTAAACTGCAATAATATGAAGCACGAAAGCATCTCAATTAAGAGAAATCTTGATTAGATATTCATCTTGATGAACTAAGTCCCCTTTGATTTATTAAAACTGCAGTTAGGGTTTTTTATTATTCTAGTCTTCTAATGGCTGTTTTAGAAATATGCACTAATGAGGGTGTAAGAATGAACTCGGAGCCTATGATCTGAATTAAGCAGGGGCACAGTCAATTTAAAATAAAAACATAAAACAAGATAATCATAATAATTCCTGAAAGAGAAAACTTCATACAGGGTAAATTAAGTTTTCAGATACATGGTAAACCAGCACTTGATAGAATCCAGTAATTCAACCGCAACACACCTGGCACTTTTGGGTTCTTCTTGTTTTTACCTTCAAAAAACATCCAAAACACAGATGTTTACTTGTTTACTGCATTGGTCTTGTTTGAATTGTCAAATTCATGGAAATTTACAACCAGAACACGCAGGAGAACAAACATGGTTGATAATTTAACTCTCTGCAGGCATAAACCTGTGAGTAGTTTTTTTTTTTTTTTGAAAATGGGGGGGGGGGGGATTTGGTCGTGTGGAGTATTTTTTTTTCATTGTGAAAACGACTGAATTACCATTTACTTAATTGGGCAATGTGGGAAATCACCACCACGTTCCTGGCTTGAGTCCAAAGTCTTTTTTTTCCGTTCTGTATTGTCATTATGCTTGCTCACTGTGGTTTAATTATATGACCAACAATAATAGTATTTTTACAGATTATTGGCAGACATCAAATCAACAACGGTCAGCCTTACAAACAGACGTTGGCAGATACATTCCCATAATAATAAAAGGCACTTATTCTCATCAAATAATCTGTGTTCTGTATTGACAAGTGTAGAACACGAAAACATTGCGTCTAAATCAGATATAAATATACCATCATTAAATTATTACATTTATAGATTCATGGTGAGATGAATGTGCTGACTTTTGCCTGAAAACTTGAATAGTTTGAAAACTTAACTGAAACTGCTTAATGTGAACAGGAAAACAATGCAATGTTGGACAGATAGCTGAAAAATATGCACGGATGCTATCATGTTTTATGATACTGTAGCCTCAGCAAATGTAAACAAAAAAACCTGCCATAGAAAAATGTGTGGATAATAACTATGTTACTGCAAACATGGAAAATAATATTATTGACAAGCCTGTAATGATTTTATACAATCATGTTTTTATACAACTTCCTAATTACCAAACTGAGACGAAATAATATTCATATTGAGTAAAAGCAATGTATTATTCGGGCGAGATTTGAACTCTGATATACAAAGCTAGTCAGCAAAGTTACCACATCACTAAATGAAAAGACTTATTAACAAGGCTTTAAATTAAGTATCAAATACAAAATAAATAATACATTTAATAATGTATTATAATGTTAACTGGATCTGCAAAAGCAAATTAGATTCCTTGTAAAGGTTGAAAAAACTACTTCAACTGCTCTTGTTTCTTTATAACCTGCATTGTGTGTCAAATCAGCTGGTATTTACCAAATTCACTGTCGGTGATTTTAGATTTCATATGAAATAATACATTTTTTTATGCATTTATATTTCTGTATGAAATCAGTGTCAACATGAAAGACATTTTACCAGAGATTGGTTCTATACAGTTAAGACTTGACAGCTACACCACTGTAATGTGCACAATACACTTGATACAACACATCATTTGGTCCAGATACCTGACATTTAAAAAACTGACAATAATGTATGGCATCTGATTGATCTGCCTTGATTGGAAACTATAATGTGACAACTGCAGTAAAAAAAAAAAAAAAAAAAAAACTAATTCTACAACAAGGAATCTCTTATTAAAGGCATTTTTAGCCCCACCCCTTCCAGTACGCGTAAAGCAGTGTGGAGCACATGGCGTCTGCGCTACTTGGGAAAGATCGGGGGCACTCTGGGTTTTTTCTGAACTTCAGGTTTGGCTGCACTTTATTTAACTAGTGCTCCTTTGGAACACAAACAACACCAACAAATTATTTGCGAATCCTCCTCATGGGTTCACCATGAACACAAAATATTTAAATCATTAACTAACAAAAAAAAACAAGTGCATTTTCAAGTGCATTAAGTCTGTGTGTAAAAACAGTTCATGTTGAAGTTAATGAGGTCTGAAAGTTATTATTTAAATTAAATTAAAGATGTCAATCAGTCTTCTATTATAAGTATTGTTACCAACCAGTCTCATGTCTAATTTAAGGATTTAAATCCATAAATTTAGGATTACAATTAATAACTGAATTCACAAATTTTAATAGTAATATTTGGTGAAGGCAGAACCTTTGATAGGTAAGATGACTTTAATAAATATTTAGATTATATTAATACAGACAACCTGGTCCAAATATTTTTAAAGTTTAATAAAGAAAGGGGGTTTACGAACAAAATGGGGAACGTGGGGGGGAAATGTCATACAAAATTTTGAGGAAGAATTTGACCTTTTTCAGACAAAGAAAAGGTAAAACTGTACATTTACCTATGTTTGAGTTGAAAAAAAAAGTGAGATAAGCTTATTTATTGTTGAAGGAGTTAGTGAGGGACAGATCTCATGTGTTTGGGACAGCTTCTAAGAAACATTTGAATGCTTTCAACATGATAGTGTGAAGTAATGGTTAAGAAGCTTAAAAGTTAATGCAAAGCATTACTGGTAAAACATCTCAACATTTCATACCTTTAACATATAAGTAGCGTGAATTAAAGTTTACAGTGTAAATTAGTCTGTACAAATGAGTAAGCTAACAGAGTGCCATAAGCTTTATTAACCACATTACAAGTCTATAAAATAAGAACAATAGGAAATGGAGTGTCGCTTCTCATTGACTCCAGAGAACGTAACAGAGAACATAACATTCTAATACATTCAGTTTTGAAAATAGTTCTAAAGATAAATATCCACTATACCCAGATGTGCAACATAACCTTTTGTTGAAGTTTAGTACAGTCCAATACTGTCACAAGGTCATCATCTGGGATTTCATGGAGAATGCAGTAGAGAGACTTTGTCCAACTATTTTCTTGGAAAGAAAGGGTCCATCAGCGAAAAGCATGGCACTCAGTTCCAAGGGATTCCTGGAGATCCTAGATATGCATCGTTCTAGTCTTAAGGAAATCTCCAGTTTTACTAGGGAGTTAAGTTGAAAAATTACTCTTTCTTCCTGATACTTTAAATGGACACTTCTGAAATAAGCCGCCTTAAACTTGAATCTGGCCCTTGTAAGATGACTTGATTCCTGAGGATTCTCAATCCTCCTGTGATCAAGTATTTTTATGAGGAGAGGCCTAGAGTGCTAGGGCTTTTGCAGAGCTGTCTTCTCCTTATAGCTTTTGCAGATGAAGCAGGAGTGAAGAACGTCAGTTCATTTGTTTTTAAGCATGTGTGATTTATGGCATGCTTCTGGTTCTCTGTAAATTGCTGCAGGATTTGTATAGCAGCGGCTAGGGGGCGGTGGCTGATGACATCACTTATCGACTGTTGTAGTCCATGTTCCCTACAAAGCAGATTAATTGGGTATTTACTGAAAATCAAGTCTGGGTGATTGCAGTGGAGGCGTCATGGGTACCAACAGCAAGCCTTCACATCATACTACCTCATTGGTTAGAACAAAATTTGTGCGTACAAGGGTCATGCAATTCCTTCTGAGATGGTATGTAAGGGGAGAGTAAAACAGATATGGTGACAAACTCCATCTTGACCTTGTATTGATGCGGTTGTCTCTGGGTACAGATGCGCTCTGTGGACAATAACTTTGTCTTCGTGTCTTATTTCTGACTTCTATTAAATTCCTAACAAAAGAAAGAAAGAAAAAAAGAAAATGGGTTAAAGGTTAATAAATCATTTATACATTGTTTTAAAAATGTATAACCTAACTATAAATTATTTACAAACCATTAATAATGGTTATAAATTAATCATTTTAAGTTACGTGCTCAATTTTTATGGTTTCCAGCTTGTGAGCCTTTAACAACTATTCAACGTACCACTTATGTAAGCGGTTCCTAACCTTTTTTCTCACAACCCAAAAACTTTTTTTTAGCCTCACATCCCAGTTCCTTCTAGTCTATATCTGTATGTACCAGTGCTTAGTGAAAAATTTAAATCTCATCAATTATCCACGACCCAAACAAGTGTCCTCGTGATCCTAATTTGGGTCGTGACCCAGGGGTTGGGAACCACTCTGTAGCTCGCTGACACGTGCGAGAGGAGTTTAGCCACACCCACTGGCACTTGCTGGAAATTAAGTCATTTATGAGCCTTTCTTAACAGCCTGGTTTTTTCAGTAGAGTGGCTGTTTGGGAGCAGGATGTGAGATTCGCAGATGAAATGATACAGTGGAGAACCAGAGAGCCTGGAAGCAGAATGCTTTCTGGAGATTTTAATTTTTTTCGTTCATGTTGAACCCATGAGGAGTATTCGCAAATCATTTTTTGTTGTTGTTTGCGTTCCAAAGGAACCAAACCCGAAGTTCAGAAAAAAACCCAGAGTGCCCCCGATCTTTCCCAAGTAGCGCAGACGCCATGTGCTCCAAACTGCTTTATGTGTACTGGAAGGGGTGTGGCTCCAAATGCCGTTGTCATATTATAATTTCCAATCAATGTATTATTTCATATGACTTCTAAAAATCTCAAATCAACACCGACAGTGAATTTGGTAATAAAACATACGACTGTTGGTAAACAAATACCAGCAGATTTGACACACGATGCAAGTTATAAAGAAACAAGAGCAGTTGAAGTCCAAGAGCCTGGTGTGCAGTGCCCCCGTCATGGGTCATGGGGTGTGTTGGTTTTACAGCTACCACACAATTAGGACTGGAGTTACACCAGGAAACACTTGGCGGGATCATTTCAAATACAAATAATGACTCCAATTAAACAATTAACTGCAATGTACTGTAATAGATGAATGCTGCATTTTTTAACAATTCTTTAATTTTCCATTTTGTTTAGTTAATCTTTCCATCACTGATAAACTTAAAATATTTAACTTGAGAAAAGTCCAGAGGTCTGTTTTGCTTCACATAAAAGTCACATTCAATCATGAATAATATTTTGGAAACACATTTATCAGATTTAAATATCTTCATATCTTGCCATGTAGCCCCTGCTCAACCGTTTAAATTTCTCAAATGGCCCAAATTAAGCTTTTTGTTCAGCAAAAAACATTTAAATGTGTGTACTTGAGTGCATATGAAAACTATCTAAATGAAGATGAATGAAAAATTAAACTACTGTATTGTAAACAGAAGGTCTTAGGTGCTGTTATTCTTCCATGTCTGCTGAGCAGGCAACTCAGCATGGTTTCCCTCCCCAAGGGACCTCACATTTGTTGACATTTTAGTCAGTGGGGATGCTGACAATTGACATAAATTCTGCTTTGCAGAAATTTCCTGTTTGCATTCTAGAATAGAATGGCTATCCTATTTTCTGACCTCCCAAATGCTGGCGGCAGAAGAAACCAACACACTAATTCGTCATTCTTATTGTTTTATTTCCATTTTCAGATTTAGGATTTAAATGTGTTTGTGTGTGTAAAATGGCTCCCTGCCGTTCCTGATAATTGCTGGAGTCCTGGCACCCTAGTGGGAGGGAGGCTTATTAATTAATTCTCCACACCTTGATCAGATATGTCCTGCTGTCTGGCATGTGGAAGAGAAATTAACCGAGAAAGCTCCCTACTCAATGTGTATGACTGCTTTTGCCACATAACTCCTGGATTATTTGTAAATTTCTTTAAATTATTAGTTTTTATGTTTAAAAAAATCTTATTTTTATTCCTTTATCACTGAGGATGGGTACACACCCTCATAGTTAGATTAGCCAGCAGAAGATATTCCTTTTTATTTCATGTGTGAGCAAGTTTGATTGACAGCATTTTAGTGTAGCAAAGTGTGTTCCTTTTCTGCCAGCATGTGTAATTCTCAGGTAAATTAATTTAATTTAAAATTCTGTTTTGGCCATATTCTCCCTCTGGCAACACAGAGAGACTTCAGGATACAACAATATATCTCAATTAGTGTTTTTGACGCTCCCCCCCTCCACAAGAATGGGGTCCTGAATGGAAACCCAGCCCCAAAATATAACTATAATTACTATAATTTAAAAAATTACATTTTACCATTACCACCAAAATCATTGGTTGGACCCCCAAACCCCTATACTCTACATTACCATTTGTTTCTTGTCTGGAAAGCAAAAGATCTAAGGTGAACCAGTGCTCAACTCCGGCGGTCCAACATCCCTAGCACCAGCCTCGACCCCAGCAACAGGTTCACCTAGGAAGCAATTTAAGAGGCTAGGAAGGTTTGTAATTACTGTCATACATGGGGACACTGGAAGGTAGATTGTCATTGGTTGACGACTATATAACGACTAGGTCTGTCGTGCAAGCGCTTTCTCAGATCATTTCCATATTCAGCATCCCAAAACTCATTCAGTCTTACCAGGGTACCAATTTCTCTTCCCACATGTTTTCAGAGGTGTTGAAGCAGCTTTGTGTCCTTCACAAACAGAGCTCGGCTTATTATCCTCAGAGTCAAGGAGCATTGGAGCGCTTCCATCAAACATTAAAGTCCCTACTGCGCACATATTGCACGGAGTTGGGTAAAGACTGGGAAGAGGGTTTGGCTTGGTTAATGCTTGTAGCTAGAGAGATGACGCAAGAGAGCACAGGGTATAGCCCAAATTAACTTGTGTTTGCTCACACAGTAAGAGGGCCCTTAGCTGCTTTGTCTGATCACTGGAAAGAATCAGAACCTCCAAAAAACTTGATTGATTACATCAACGGATTTCGACACAGGCTGTACGCAGCTGGGGAACTGGCAAAAGAGAAACTGGTGTCAGCTCAGGTTAAAATGAAACACTGGTATGATCGTCATGCTGAGCTTCACATTTTGTAACCCTGGAGACGAAATACTTGCATTGCTCCCTACTGTTGGTTCACCGTTTCAGGCCACACATGGTGTTAAAGCAAATCTCAGAGCAGAATTACATAATTTCAACTCCTCTTCGTAGGAAGCCAAGTCAGCTTTGTCATGTAAACTTGCTTAAGCTGTATTATGCGCATACCTCTGAGCCAGCATCTGGGGTCATGCGGCTTATGTAGCTAGTCCAGTGATGGTGTAGTCTCCTCCTAATATGTTGGGGTGTGACAAAGACGGGTTAGGTACACCCGACCAGACCTGGTTGCACGGCCGTTTGAAAAACTCTGAAGCCCTCTGCAATTTAGATAATCAGTTGGTGTATTTGTCTGAGCCGCACCATGCGGAGCTGGTTCAGCTGATCCAGAGTTTTTCATGTTTGTTTGGTGATACGCCTAGTCGCACCCCGTTAATTGAGCATGACATTGACGTCGGAGACGCTAAGCCAATTAAGTAAAAGTTATATCGTGGAAATGCTGATAAGCGAAAGTACTTGGATGCGGAGGTGAGTTATATGCTGGAAAACGGTATTGCAGAGCCCTGTTCTTCCAGTTGGTCTTCACCATGCTTGTTGGTTCCAAAGTCTGATAATACACCCCGCTTCTGCTCT
Source organism: Hiodon alosoides (assembly GCA_025775065.1). Classification (NCBI taxonomy): domain Eukaryota; kingdom Metazoa; phylum Chordata; class Actinopteri; order Hiodontiformes; family Hiodontidae; genus Hiodon; species Hiodon alosoides. Next base: position 30,322 of record JAOYSI010016859.1, read on the forward strand.
GATTTTCGTAAAGTGAATAATGTCACTAAGCCTGACTCGTTTCCACTTCCCAGGATGGAAGACTGTATAGATCAGCACGCACGTGAGATAGCGGCTTTTATAACGCCAACTGGTCTTTACTCTACACTGTGATGCCTTTTGGGCTTCGGAATGCGCCAGCTATGTTCCAGTGTCTTATGAATCGCATTATTAGTGGCTTGCAAGGGTATGCAGTCTACTTGGATGATGCAGTTGCTTATTCAGGTAAACCTTGCTGTGTGAGTTTGGCCGAGTTGTTGGGCAAGGCCAAGTGCATCCAGTGCAAAATTTCAGGCTGTAGAGCAGTATCCAGTCCCAACAACAAAAGAAAGAGCTGATGCGCTTCCTCGGCCTTGTTGACTACTATAGGAGTTTTTGTAGAAACTTTTCAATGGTTGTGGCACCACTCACTGATTTATTGAAGGGAAAATTCATCTGGTCCCTGGTCTGTCAAAAAGCATTCGATAGACACGGGATAGACAAGCCTGTTAGCTTCTTCTCCAAAACGTTTATCTCATGTCAATTGAATTATTCAGTTATTGAAAAAGAAGAACTAGTATTAGTCCTGGCCTTAAAACATTATGATGTGTATGTTGGTGCCAGTAGTACATCTGTAGTTGTCTACACTGTCTACACAATCCGCTGACCTTTCTTAACTCGTTGCAGTGTCCCAAGCAGAGGTTAAGATGTTCGATATGTGAAGGGGACCGACAACATGGTGACAGGCGCGATGTCCCAAGCTCCCCAGGCATGATAGGGTTGACTGTGTTCCTCTCCTTGGTTCTCCTCTTGCCTCTTCCTAGCCTCTTAAATTTCTTCCTAGGTGCACCGGTTTCTGGGGTTGGGGCTGGTGCTAGGGTTGTTGGACCGCCTTAGTTGGCCACTGGTTCACCTTAGATCTTTTGCTTTCCAGACAAGAAACAGTATGTAATGTACAGTATATGGGTTTGGGGGTCCAACCAATGATTTTGGTGGTAATGGTAAAATGTAATTTTTTAAATTATAGTAATTATATTTATATATTTGGTGCTGGGTTTCCATTCAGGACCCGTTCTTGTGGAAGGGGTGTGATGGTCCCTTGACTTGGTTACCTTTTTGTTTTGTGTCTCTTTAATGCAGCAGGTACTGCATTTAGGTTTTTTTTTACCCTAAATCGGCAGGCTGTAAACTAGTCTACATTTTCAGACATTTCGAATAGTTTTGTCCCTAGCTAAGGAACTAATTTGTAACAAAATGTTTCTATGTGGCGCCCACCTTAGGGGATAATATGACTATGCCACCTCTTGGATTATACTGGGAGCAATGGGGGTGCTCTATGTAGCAATAATTACCCTCAATGTAATTTAAAAACATACCACAAGGAGATTGAAAATATTTCAAAATATTTAACTAATTATTTTGCTAATAATAGTGTTGGAGAGTTGTTTGTTTTACAGCTGTAGGGCAACTGGTGGTGTCCTGGTAATGGTGACAGGCTTGTAACAAAAAGGTTGCTTGTTCAGTTCCCATCGTGTAGTAGCCTTGAACAACATGAATTGCTTCAGTAGATATCCAGCTGTATAAGTGGATGAATGTAGAAACTGTAAGCTTTAAAGTTTATTTTAATTTAATTTTTGGATCAAAGCCTCTGCTATGCACCTAAATAGTGAATTGTACATAAAAGATTAAAACATTACCCAGCCCCACATTAATGTATCCAGAAAGGAAAGTTATTGTCATAACAGAGATAATAGAAGACTAGGCACATATGATATTCAGTGGTGTGTGTGTGTGTGTGTGTGTGTGTGTGTGTGTGTGTGTGTGTGTGTGTGTGTGTGTGTGTGTGTGTGTGTGTATAGCATAAACTGCATGTCTTGCCAGAAACAGCTTTAGACACACTACTACACACATCTACTTATGACAAACACATGCTATTATGCCTCATTAAAGTTTCAATGCAGGTGAATATCAACTCTGATTAACTCCAATAATGTCCTATATTAAACCCACTGGATAGCCTTATGGAAATGGGAGTGGATTAGAGCTCAATTTATACATCTGCAATGACTAAAATACAAAAAAAACCAGACTTAAATTAAATTAAAACCAAAAAACTGCAGAACGACGGCTGTAAAACAATGTGCAAAAGGGGCTCCAGTTACTAGTAGTGTCACAGTTTGCCCTCACATTTTGTGTTCTGGTAACTTCTAGCCCTTGTCAAGTAATTAGCCAATTAACATTCCACAGACCCATGTGCACTGATTTGATCACCTCCTTGGCTCTGCACCTCCCCACTTGGTTTTCGTTTCCATTTAAACCCTGAACTTCACCTCAGTCGGGGCAAGTTATTGTTTTGGTCTGTTCCGGTTTTGGTTTTGGTTTTGGTTTTGGTTTTGGTTTTGGTTTTGGTTTTGGTTTTGGTTTTGGTTTTGGTTTATAAAGATCAAGTTTATTATTTGGTGCTGCGATTAGGTTCATTTTTGATTAGGTGCATTTGCACTGTGTGACAAGTAGGTGTATACTCTATCCCATTTTAGCATCTATCCAATTTTTAAAAATAGTTTTGAATGAAAAACAAAATAATACATTTGTTTTGATTGTGGGAAGGCCTTTACTTATCCTTCAGCCCATCAATAGAGGACCTTTTGCTTCTCTACCTCCTGTTCTGCGCCCACCTCTTCCCCTCACAGGGTCCATTGGCTCCATCTGACAGAGGATACCTTCTTTGTACATCATTTAGGACTGATTGATGAAATGAGAAAGCAGTGCCATTTAATTTGCTCATTGTCAAACACCTAAAATAATTACTATGAAATGAATCTTGTTTTCACTGATGACTGATGTTGTTCACAGAGTCCATTATGATCGGATTTTAGTCGCTAAGAGTAGAAAGTGATTTTAAAAAGACAGATTTGAACATCTGTTGTTATGGTTCATATGTCTCTGAACACAGTGTGAAAAAAGTGAGTTATCAATCAGGAAACACTGTGGTACAAAAATCTGCAAAACAACTGCAGCCTTCAATTATGCTTCATCAAACAAGCCTGTATGCATTTGGGGTACAGATTAGGTGAAGTGATACACACCCAACAAAGCGTAAAATTGAGCCTCATTAAGACCCAGATGTACCAAGCTAGCGTTGAGCACAAGTGTAAGCACCAAAATTCAAATATACACTTAACAGAGTGGTGCCAAGAAAAATCAAATATCAAGGAACGGTCAGCAAATTCTATTCACAAGCAATTAAATAATTAAAAATTAAAATTTCTTCACAATTACTGGAAAATACAATTTCTTAAGTTTAAACTTAAAGTTTCCGATTACATTATTCTTAAACCTTTATAATATAATGGTAATATAAAATATGATTCCTCTCCCATTCTCAATGACCCTATAGTAATTTTGTATAAAATCTACCGATTGCCCTTCTCAAGAAAACCAGCAACTAGCAGAGATCCAAGCCAAAACTACTGTACCTGTTGTCGAGGTCTTGCCCCATGGGTTGGTATTATTTATTTATACAATTTGTTTTCAGTATAACCTTGAAGTCTCAATATGGAGGATTGATTCCTTTGTGGTTGCTACAAATACAGAATGGAAACACAATAGCTTCGATGTAAAGTGATATTTGCCTTGGGTAACTGAAGTATTACAATCTAGAAATGGATGAGCTGGCCAGCCTAAGTCAGAGCATTTACCCAGAAGCCCAAATGTGGCCTGATAATGTTATCGGGTCTGACTGGGACATATTTATCGATGTGATCCTGCTGTAAAATATCATCCTCTTGGGAGAATGGGCCAGAGAACCAGCCAGAAACTAAACAAGGCAATCTCACACCACATAATAATTGCAATATGTACAGAATCTTAACTCCTTAGGTATTGCCTTAGTGACAGATCTGTCCGCGTATGGTTCGCATGTCCATGAGTAAAACAATTTCCCTGGGGTATTTTGTGCAAAATAAATGATTGTGGTCATTATGTCAGCCTAAAAGCCTTTTATAAAAAACTTGGAGGAGTCCTGTTCTTATGAATTTCTGTACCCTGTCATCAATTACATAAAATGTCATAAAATTCCTTTAATAAAATAAGGAGGACATTTTAAAGAATTTCTTCTATAAGGATGTTTTTGCTCGCTGGGGTTTGCCTTGTGTGGGAGCAGCCAGAGACAGGGAGGCAGATGGAGGCCTTTTATTCAGCATAATTACAACAAAACTAGACAAACAAACAAAAGCACATCAACCACAGACTTAGAAACTTCCATCATTCCCCTCCCATCCAGCTCTGCAACCACTCTTTTATTGTCTGTGTGGTGGAATTAGCCAAGTGTGCATAATGAGGAGCTGGCTGTGGGCGCCACAGGTTGCCGGCCAGTGTCTGACACTTTTTTCCAGATTTTCATTAGTCAAAATTGCGCCTTTAATATTTCAAATTCATTTTTTTTTTTTTTAACCATAATTTTGGCCCTTCCCAGTACAGAAATTAAGACCTGAGTAGGCTCAGACCCACAAATTTGCACTAGTCTGTGGCCGTACTACAAACAGCCTGCAGAAAATGATCAGTTTGTGTAATGGCACAGGGTGATGCAGTTTGCAGGACTGAGAGGGTGGACAAAGCATTAAAAAACACTCTGAAGGTGCATCAGCACCATCGCTCACCTACAAGTTTTCCTGGAGAGATTACAGTCTATATTTTACACGACTGCAAGGTATTGTGCCTTTGCCAGTCATTAACCCCAGCAATCTTCTGGCTGACACGGCATTAGTGAGTAGAGTGCTTTGGGAATATGCTCTTTTCTAGGTAATTCTGCTTGGAACCTTAAAAGGAGCAAAACAAGGTTTAATATGGAACCCAACAGCTGGTGCAGCATTACCCCAGGCCTCTAATGAATGTGCCTCATTATTCACTGGAAAAAAACTAAAACCTGAGGCAGTTTACAAGAAGATGTCATAAATAATATGCTTGACTCTTAAGAGGATGTCAAACAGAAAAATCATAGTTTCATAGTATCAAACTATCTGAAATTTAGTTTCTTTCTTAATGAAAGTGACTGTGTTGTAAACTGCATGCCCTTAAACACACTTCCATGTTCAGTGATCGACATGTACATTTTCCATGACTTTGCAAGTGGAAATGTAACTGTATTTTTAAGCAGGTGAAGCAGACTGTATGCAATACGCCTATAAATTTACAGACTTATAATAATTCAACGTGGTTTAGTAGTCCGTCGGGTATTTTTAAAAGTGCCGTAGCCCATAGGCTACACCTTGCGATACAATTCAACAAAATCCACGTTGCTACCTTATTTTGCTTATAGACGGCTTATTCAGTATTATTTGCTGAGAAAACAAGCAAATTGGCTAATATTGTGCTATATTGAGCTATAACTAGGATTGCAATCCATCCTGAATTTCCCCAGGTTTTATCTTCTTTTTTTTTTTAGGTGACTGTCCTGTATTTTCAGAATCACTTTCCAAGAGACATAGAATAAATCTGAATAATAAAGTAATTAATTCAGCGCCTCATGGAAAATTAGAGGGACAGCAAAGACTTTCTCTGGGGACGATCATATGACTTTAGTGTTTTCTGCGACACCATGTGGCATCAGCATTATGTAGCATAAACTAGCAGATGAGAGGGAAAACTCTTTGCAGCTGAATATTTTAGGCCAAATTCTGCCTTCTATTTCAACACCCAAGATGGCTAAAGGATAAACTTAATAGACTAAAAACTATCGTAGAGGGGCTATGTATGAGGAGGCTCTATGCATGAGAAGGCTCTACTACCAGATTGTGTGCTACTCGTGGGATAGTCACATAACCAGCTTCTCCTTTCGCTGCCTATTCTAATAGAACTAATAGAGTTAACCATAAACATCTTTGCTAGTACACAAGGAAGCATGAGTCGTGGTCTTGCATCGAGCAAAGAAGATGTCAAATAGCAAAATGACGTGGGGCTACTGAGGCTAATCCCCTGGGACGCTGGGCCGCAAAAAAGAGGGGGCAAGGAGTGTTCCTGGCAGCATCTGTGCTACTTGTGGCCCAGCAGAGCATGTTTTTGCAGCTGCGCCCAGGCTGGGTGGAATTTCCCCCGACCTGGTCCTGTCAGGGTACGACAGCTGGGTACGGTCTTCTCTCTCCCCCAGAACAAGACAGGAGCAGCAGGTCCGACCATGACTCCACAGGGCAGGGCTGAACAGGCGCCGGCTGCGGAGCCCCTTCTGGGCAGGATTGGACGGGCGCCGGCTGCGGAGCCCCCTTCTGGGCGGGACTGGACGGGCGCCGGCTGCGGAGCATGCTCCTCCAGTGAAGGCTGGGGCGGCTTAGCCTCTTCGGGCACAGGCAGGGCTCCCCCAAGAGGGACCTTCTTCTTCCGGTTCCTGTTCCTGGGGTCCTTCTGTCCTGGGGCTCGGCCGCCGTCCAGGCCACCCACAGTTCCCCCAGCCCGTCCTCCTCTTCCCCGACCACTTCTGCTCCTGCACCCTGGCCTGGCTCTGGGCAGGTGGTCCCCCTGCCAGGGGAACTCCTTCCCAACTGAGGCTGGCAGCAGGGAGTCTTCCTTTTTAAAAGTGCTTTATTAACATTTTCAAACAATATACACTTCACACACAATCATATATTTGTACCAACAAACCAAAAAAAGGGAAAAGAAATAAAAAAATAATAGTTAATAAACAAAAACAAATTATATGTCCAATAAGGACCAATACATGTCTTTTTTTTTTAGTCGCATATCCAAGGTTTTCCTTCTTCTTAATTCTGCAACAATTTGGTGAAAAACAACACCACTTGCTATTACTATCTGGTTAATAACCATTTTACATCGTGTCTTCCATAATTTCATCACTACAATGCATATTATTAACCAGGAGAAATTATTTTGTGAACATGATGCA